>KZ345376.1:107708-131932 GCA_002352805.1 Teladorsagia circumcincta
TGGCTCGCACGCACATCGCACTAACCAACCTGCAAAAATTGAACCAGCTGGGCTTCGGATTATACCTGCTACCTTTTTACTCGCGAGACCTTTTGCCTATTATCTGCTGCTTTTCAAATGATCCTGATAGCTTCCTCAAAGAGTTATGGTTCAAAACCAAACATGATGCTGAAACGACCTTCGCCGAATTAATCGTTTGTAGAAATCCAGTATTCTGTGGTACCGGTCCAATCAAACCCGCTTTTTATTGAGAAATGTTTGGGAATTCTAACATCTTTTAATCCAATCGAAAAGGTTCTGTATGAGTCGTTATACATGCATTAGAATTTATGGTCGGAAAACGCAAGAACTTTCTTCACGACCTAATACGTTCATCTCGCAACAATTCCATGTTCACAGCTGAAAATGGCTCCAAATAAAAGAAGTCTTGAATTGTTCTTGCCTGCTCTGCTGCCTGAATCCTATCTATTCGAGCTATACTCTCATGCTCATTTGATGACACAATTAGATTCCCATGACTTTCATTGACCACTGTAGCTAACTGCATAACCTTACTTCGAGATTTTTCACTATGTACAGCGGGGGTGACCAAGAAAAAGAGAAAATTTGCTCATGACTCATACCCGAAGCTTTAAGTTGCACAGGGCTGCCGTGTCCATGGAAGTCTTCCTGCAAATGCTCTTTAAATGTCCCTCCATGCGCAGATGCAAGCTCCTATTCACATAACATGACGACTTCTGCAGCCGCCGTAGAGCTCCGTAATTTCTCAAGCTTGGAGCAGCCACATGATTACAGGGTGGGCAAAAATTACGGTAACAATAGGTTGCCGCAGGCAATTTTCAATTTCAAACACCGGAAGTTTTTAATAAATATTCTACGTATTTATTATGACGACTTCGTGTTTGATCTTTGGTTTTGTCATAAAAGATATAAAAACCTCTAAATGGGCGGTCCTTTTCTTTCCCGAGAAACATTCCCTACTTTGCTCCGCGGAGCTGTTTGATAGTGTTACATAGCATGACGATTCAACGGCTCTATGAAATTTCCGTCGACCACCGTCGCGAAGTGCAGTAGGCATCCTACCAGAACCAATAGGCCTAAGCCTGAGAGGATTGCATCTGCTACTTTACGAGTAATCTCTCGTAGATAGATGCGAGGGAGCGCCGGAAGCCAGCTCGTTCAATCTATCGTTTGGTCGCTGTAACTTCTACCGAACGCAATTTCATGCAACGGTTTGCGTGCACATGTCTTAGCGAAATGGTTTGCTAGCGCTGAAATGCCTAACTCCTAACTCGTGCGGGGAAATTGTACAGAAAACAAAGATACTAAAAGACATTGTTTCGATTCCGTAATAGTCTTCATTTGTCGAACGTTTTCCCTGATAAGAAGAGATTCTGCTGCGGAAATATACGTGAGCAGGGAGAGCACCGGACTAGTAACAGCGAGAAGCCAGCCAGCCATTCAGTGGTGGTTTTCGCAGAAATAATTAGAGCAGGGATCACGACTCGAAAGCAACTCGGACAACTGCTCTCAAGGAATAAAGCTGGACAGCAAAAATTACAACTCTTTTCCGTCTCGGTTGAAGCTTCAGACAAAAAACTCCAATAGGAAACACAGGGAATCAAAGCTAGACTGGGCGCCAGCCCGGATTGCCCAAAAATTGACGCCAACAGAATATCGAGGATTTCATCATATTGGAGAATCAGGAACGTAGCTCTCCCGACTCAAGTCCTCTGAAATGCGTTGTATTACGCGTGCTGAAGGCAACGCATTGCCACAAGCATAGGAGGACCATCGACATGTTGAGCAATCGCTAGTGTAAGCCTCGGACTTACTCGGTAACACCTACATATACAACAGGGTCGACGACCTACTAGAGAGTTTTCGTTTATTTCTCAACACAGAAAGCGGCTACTCCAAGGAGTAATATTATTTCCTGCCTGTCCTTCCACCAACATGAGCGTGTTGTTGCTTTGCCAGTTCTCAGTCTTATCACTTTTATATAACCAGTTTGTGTTGTTACCGTAATTTTTGCCACCCTGTACTCTAATGGGTAGTTGAACATATGTTCCTAAAGACAGCAGCTTTGACTGAGACTGAGAACCCTTGAGACCATCCTTCCAAATACTGTTGTAATGGATCATGACTCATCGAGGACCACGTCCGGGCATCGCCCTGCGATATTTCACACATGTCCCTGACAGCTCATACGCGCTGCTACACGCATCAGTCTGTTGGCAGCGTCCCAAAAAACGAATGCATGCAAGATCGGATTCCCTTATTCCACAACGGGGATCTGACCGAAAAACATTCCTCTCAATGTTCCGTATTAATCACTTGAAGAAACGGAATTTTGATTCCTCTTGTAGTGAAGGATACATCTTGAGTGACCAATTATGGAGAAGATAAAGCCATGCGCTCCCTGTAACAGTTCCTTCAATGACGCAATCAAATAACGGGCGAATGAGGAGCTGTCTTGCTCACTCTAACGAGGGAAGGCATTGAACTTCCCATGGAACTTCGAAACGGGACCTAGGTACATCGATAGAGCATTGAAGGGTGCTTACAAAAATGGAAATCAAAACTGCAAAATGAACCTGCCAAGGAAGTTATGACTTGTCAAGTTTGGCTGCATATGAGTATTGATGATAATGATGTCTGGCAGCTTCCGCTGATATGCTTTCGTAGAGTAGTGGTAAGGCTCTCGCTCATTGTGCGCCAGGTCATAAGTTCGGTTCCCCTCGAAGGCGAGGCTTTTGCAAATCATGCTGCTTTTAGTTTTGACATATACTTGAATAAGGGCCTTGTCAGAACCTGGAGAATGAGTGTTTGACAGAGTTGTCGCCTTGTCAGAGATGCACATCTCCATTAACCATGCCGTTTTCTCCTGCGAAGGTAGTCTCAACACTTTTCGCCAAATTCGGAGCACCGGAAGACAGCAGTCCAGCGACCCGCGAAGAGAGGAAGATCGCAGCTAGGACTGCTGTCTGTTTGTTTGCTTCTCACATTTTTTTGCATTGTTTCACACTGCTTAATGAAATTGTAAAATGTAAATGTATTTAATTGGTTCTGTTTTTCTAAACCAACGCTGAGACAAAAAAGTAACACAAAAGGCTACATCCTCTTCAACATACGCATCAAAGGTAATAGCAGCGGTAATTGACTACTCATGCGGATAAATGTGAAAAGGTGGAATAGAAGCTCTGACCTGGTACCGAACATGATTTGCAAAAAGCTACTCTTACAAAGAATCGAACTTATGTCATGAGGCATCTTGAGAGAGAGCCTTACCACTGCTCTGCGGCAGCACGCCAACTGTGGCAGCTAGATATCTTCATCCATCAGTACTCATACGGAGCCAAATTTGACATGTCAAAACTTGTTTGGCAGTTTCATTTTGCAATTTTAACTTCCATATTTGTAATCATCCTTCGATGCTCTATCGATATACCTAGGTCTCGATTCGATGTTCCATGGGAAATTCAATGCCTTCCCTGGTAAGGGAAGAAAAAAGCGACTAATCATTCAACATTGATCTGTTCTAACTATTGAAGAATTGCCCTGATTACGAATAATTGCTGACTCGATCGATTGCAGGATCCACAGTCCTACTATCAGAATTGTCGCTCGTTTGTAGTGAGCATGGCGGGCTTTAGCGTCCTCCTCTTCCGTCATCCAGCACTGTTTCTCATCTCAGATTTGGATTGCAGATGGGCGTTTTTCATCATAACATCGTGCTATTCTCTAGGTGTGCTTAAGACTCTGTTTTATGGAACAATTTCACATTTTTTTGTAGTGCTTTCCTTCTTCTACATGTAATTGTTCTTTGTTACGTACATATACATATTAGGTTGACGGGAAAGTCTTCGGCTATTACCAGCTGTATGTTAAATCTTTAGGATTGATTTTCGAGCATCTGTTATAAAACATTATAAAACATATGTAAAGCCTGGCCTGTAATATCCCTTAAGCATTTCTGCAGTTGTATTTCGCAGCGATTACTGCTGAGAAAATCGTCCTTGACTGGAAACTTTAGTCTTTTCCTAATTTCAAAGCATAGAACGCGCCAGTGGAGAAGCGGCAAGACGCCTAAGTGTTGCGATAGACCTCCTGATTGTCTTCCACGACATGGTGGACATCTGGCTGATGATGTACATAATTTCGAGAAAAAAACACTAATTCGGTTGGTCTGCTACCCTGAATGATGGGTGTCTTCTGGAGCTATTGGAAGCTATCGCTGAAGTAAAGCACAGAAACTGGGACTGCTTTTTTAATGTTGTCAGAATAGCCTGACCATTCATAAAAATTTCTTTGACCAGAAGAAAAATTATGGCAGAGAGATTTCGTGATCTGGGTGACAACCGTCTTAAGAAACCTTCAACATTATGATCGTCTTGATTTACCGTCAACTTATAGTGTTGGAAAAGCTGCAGTAGACCATTCACTGACAGTCCATATCCACAAGCAGCACTGTTGATGGTAAACGATAATGTGCAAAAAGGGATGGGTTCGTCGACATGCTTAGAAAACATTACCAAATTTCTTTCATGCAGGCAACGCTCATTAGCGAATTTCGAATAAGTTTCAGCAAAAGTCTCCAAATCCTCACGAGAAATCCTTTCTCGCCTGTTGCGTTCATCAGAACAGCACTAACACATTAGCATCTACATCCGCTGCTGACGAACCATCACGTATAGGAAGAGTTTGATAATAATTCGGACCTACTCGAGAAGTACTTCTTTCTTCTTTTTCTTCAAGTCCTTGAAACTTAGAATTCACAGAAAACGGCATCCGCAAGTTAAATACCTGCTGAAAGGCAATATGTGGGCGATCATGGTGGGTCACATAATTGCTTGCTGTGCTGAAGAAACAAAGTGAATTTGAAAGCAAAATCTACAGATGGCCAGAGACTTTTCCGACTTATAACAAATGTTTTTTTTTCAATTACGTTATGATACGTGCGTTCAGTATCTGGCTGAAAGTAGTGGGAAGGTTTAGTTCAGAAGGTGGAAGTGATTGAAATGTAGCCGATAACCACGTCCGCAACATTCTAGGAGTTACGTTTTATATTGCTGAGGCATTCAATGCGTATGAAATAGCAGATCTGACGCATTTGAATCTATGGACGGTGAAGTTCTATAATCGTTTGCGGAGCAATGCGGTGCTCACTGTAAGTTGAACAGGTGTGCTAATTAAACTCTATTAATCGATATTTTTGCAGAGACGAACCTTTTTCTTCATAATCATTGTGAGTGGTACTCTTCTGATCATTCTGTCATCGATGTATGCTGAGGTAGGCTTCATCTAACACAGAGTTGTTCCAAGCTGAATGTATCCTAGTAATGTTAATAATTCTTGCCGGAAAAATCACGATTCTTATTCATTCATAAATCACTTCCTTGAGATTCATCACTCACGGTAGAACAAAAGACAAAAAATAGCATTCATTGTGGTTAACAATTCCAAGAACAGAGGGACTGGTACGCGTTTGAGTTCCAGCCGCACATATGTATGCCACAAATGCTAGCGGCGGAAACTTGCTTCTCTGGATTCCGTCACTAAAAACTCTTTTTAAACTTTTGACTTACTTTGATAACACCTGCACTTCTACTGTATCATATTCATCCGATTGTTTTGTCACCATTCCACAAAATTGAACGCTCTCACACTATCCTTTCATTCTCGCCTGGTACGTGGGCGCCCCAGGGCGCACTTGTTTGAATGCCTGCCTTTAGCTCAATTACTTTCAATTGTTTGGACTTGTTTTCTAAATAATAACTGCTGTTTTAAGCCGCAGTTGTTCGCGTTACGAAAGTTATCACAAGAATGCCGAGTTATGGGCAGAACTTTCGCCCCAGCCGAGATTCGTACCCGGATCTCTTGCTTTCCAGGCAATTTGTTACCAGTTACACCACCGGGCACCATTTCACCCCAACTCAGCTTCGATGGTAAACTCATCAGCATTAACACGTATAACGTGATGAACCGTTAGCCGATATCGGCAGTAAACCGCAAGACTAAAAGCCTTTCATCGTTTTTGACTTGTTTTTGAATCATAACTGCTGTTTTACGCCGCAGTTCGCGTTACGAATGTTATAGTTTTGAGTTTAAGTTAAAGATTGCTGAGTTATGGGCAAAACTTTTGTAAACTTCTGCAAACAAACACAACACAACACCAGGTCACGCGTGTGAATGCTGATGAGTTACGATGGTTCACCATAGGAGCTGAGTCGGGGTGAAATGGTGCCCCGGTTGCGTAACTGGTAGCACAATTATCTCAGATTTCTTGTGTTCATGGACTGAGTTTTCGACAGCTCGTTTCCCTTCGGAAACCGAATCTTCGTGCGTGAAGCTTTGCGTTTTGCCTGTAGTGATGACAACTGACACATTCCGAAAAAAAAACCGAACCCTGGTGATAATAACGTTGCTGTAAAGATAAATATTGCTGTGACAACTTCAATACCATCCCGAACGAACCAATGCTAAGATATATTCAATTTAGCTGCTAATGTATTACTTAGGCTCCCACACCGGAAAGACTGCTGCCGTATGAAAGGCTTCTTGAACGACAATCTGATCTGGAACCACCAAACAAGGGAATGAGATCCCGGCTTTCTGGAATACCGCTCCATCTTCGACGCTATTTGATTGAACTTGTCTGTAATATGCCTACGTGTGGAATCGGTCGAGCTCCAATGCGTGCTACCAACAATTTTTTATGCCAAAATACCCATAATTCTAGTCTACATACTCTCTCTGCGCTTGTCTTTAGTATGGCGCGCGTTCCTGCTGTTTCTGGCTTACTTGATTCACTTGGCGGATGGAGGCATCGTTGGTAGCTGATACACGAGGTTACTAGGCGTTGAAATGCGTCACACACTGCTGTCTTGGAAGCCTTCAGACGAGGATGAAAAGAGGTGCGCAGAGGCACGCAACTAAGAATAAAAAAAATGGTACAGTCCATGTTCGGCTTTCTTGAAACCTGGGCCTTTTGATATTGTGGATTTCTTTTTCTAAGCAGGTTTTTGGTGTAATCCGTTCACTGTCAACATTTCGACAAAACGTCGTCTTCAGGACCCACAATTGGTTCGAAGTCCTAGCTTTTATAGCTTCCGGTAAGGCACCTAACCTTGTTAAGTTTTCCGAATTTCCGAACAGAACAAAACAGAACGATGCCGGCAAACGAACAAACCGGCAATTTGTTTATACGGTGGCATCGTTTTGGCTTGTTTTGTTTAGAAATTTGAAAGAATTAACTTTTCCGAAGTATGCTCCTCCATCAGGCTAATATGCGTTTTTGACGACACCTTATTTTGGGCACCGCAATTTTGGCTCCCCATATCTATGTAGTAGGGATGTAGTAGTCTTGTAATATTTCAAGAATTATATACGAGGACAGTTCTCGTATACTCTTCACTTTTTGTGTTATCTTAATAGTGCTACAGATGACATTCTTCTGAAAAGCACAAGCACACTACTCTTATATTTCATTTTTTGGTTTCATTGGTTTAGGTGAGATCAAGGTGGAGCTGTTTGGGAAGATTCTCGACGGAAACGATAGATTTATGGTCACCGCTAGTTCTGCTCAATATGACTTATGCTTGCACGGCAACAGTGCTATCGTACAGAAGTTTATTCATCAAGAAGTATCTGCCGCATTACGGAACGAAACTGTGTACTTATCTGAATACAATTTCCAGGACCAGGAAGAATGATGTTGAGAAGGTGCTTAGATACCATAATCCATTTTCCGCACAATGCAAAGGAACTTTCAGTGTCAAAGAGATTTACCGTTTACTGCTATCGGACCTTGGCTGCTCCTTTGTTACTGGCTGACACTAGCGATTTCCAGTGATTGGGTCACGGTATCGTTTGCCAATGCGTGAGTTGTCTAGTTAGTCAATGAACGACAGACTTATTTTTTTTGGGAACGGTTGTTTAATTATAGCTCGATTTTTTCATGAAGTTGAGTGTAACTAGTGCACAAGATTATTAAGGTTTCAAAATGAAAATTGAAAAGTGAGAACGATCTGACGCTCACAGTGGTGGGGTTCGATGTGGTGCTAGTCCGCACTTGCTAATTCCCTTATCCGTTTCTCCATCTATCTTCATCCACCAAAACCAAAACCGCATCCAGAACGTGAGGCGAATTTCTCTGAATTGCAAGTGACTTTGAAGCGCGGAACTCCTACTACTCCATTTGTAGTTGTATTGGCATGACTTTCTTTACTATTTACGCTCGGCCCGTCTTCAGTGCAGTGTTAGGCACGCACCCCCGATCTTTCCGAAGCTCTCCTGTGAAATAAACGCCGCCTTCAACATTAATGCACGGGATCAAAATACTGTCACTGTTCAATTTGGGCTTGGAACTTCCTCCCATTCTTCGACGTCTATGGTTCGACCACCTACAAAAAGATAGGTTATTCAGGAGACGGCTTGCGGCTCAACACTTGAAGCAACAACTTCACATGGGGTCGTATTGAGCAATCCATTCCGTCGGTGAGGTACAGTAGCCTGCGATGATGTCGTGACCGCGGTGCGGGGTACAGAACCATGCAGTGGTTTCTCGCTACGGATCACGGCAAAATTTGTTAACCTTGGATGCTCACTGCACCTCTGTCGGGCATACGCGAGCGCGATGAGAACGCTCTTCAGAACGTGACGATTGGGCGTCTCTCTGATGGGCTACAGTGAGATTAGAACCAAGCTGCTCGCCTGCTCCACTTTATGCTGTGTGCGGCTGCGTGCAATCAGACTGGGAGGATGGTCGGTCGTATGAGGATCTGTGATGAACTTCCAGGGGAATGGATGGTCGTTGAGACCTAAGAGGGAATAGAGGAGATATCTAAGTGAACCAAGCCAAGAGGTGTTGGCGAAATATGGACAAAAGTAAAACACGATTAGGCGACTGAGACTGGGAGCAGTGCGGACCCGACGGAACTACTAAGCGGAACCAAAAAAGCTGAACGAGAAAAGAGGAATCATGGCGAGTCATATTATTAAGGTGAAAAAAGAGCCGAATATGATATAAGTTTCATGAGGGATGAAGGTAAGCGGTCACACGCGGTGGAAGCAGCGTCAACCGTCACGTCCGCACCTGTGCAAAACTTTTGCGACCTCCACCTTACTAGTGGGAAACGGCTCAATAGCGATCTCAACTGCTGCTGTATGGACGATTCGCTATAGTTTTACAACTACAAACAACTAGTTTACAACTACAAACACGACTTTTAAAATTTTTTCAATTCAGTTTTCTTGCAGGATAAAATCGATTTTGATTCAGTCGATCCATTGTTAGATAGTTTCCTAGAGTCATTAGCTCCGACTGCGCAATCCCAGGAAACCCGCCTTTAAGAAAACCTCCTATTGGTGCACGATCCGTCGAGGATCCCATTGAGCTCGATCAGTGCACATGATTCCAAGGCAAATTTTCCTGGGCCAGAAGGCCACAATGAAATTTTTTCCATAAAATGAAACCAATTTGCATGAGCTGAGCTTTTGGTCTAGATGCCGCGAAGGGTGAGCGAATTCATTTCATGTGGAGGCACAAAATTTCGCACAAATTCGAGTTGAAGCTTTTGAACAACAGAGCAGCGATAAGTAAGTCACTAGAAATATGAGATAGCACAATTTGTCAATAAAAACGACCAGTTTCATGTAAGAGAAGATGGCTCAACCAACTCTTCAATAAGAATCGATCAACTCTTCAATGATAATCACTGACGCTATGAAAAATAGCGAAAAATGTCTTACCTACACAGCGGTCGTCAACTATATAGCGCTAAGCCTGTCTGTCTGTCCGTGTGTGTATGTCACGAAATTCATAGCGCACGTCCCATCCCAGTCCCAGTCACCTGCAGTTGATTTCAGGATATGATACAAGGGGCGGGACGGGAAAATATTTGGCGGGGGGACGAAGGTGATAACAGCTGATGATGTTCAATAAGAGGCGTTTACAAACGCAACTTTAGCCCGCACTTGACCACGTATCAAATGGTGAGCTTCAGCAAAACAAGGCAACTTAAAGGCAAAATTCAGGATTAGATGATGAGGTGATTCCACTCAAATGTGGAAGTAGGGGTGGGAGGTGGACCGCCGAGGAGAAAAAAAAGAAAGAAATCTTGAAATACACAGGAAATACAAGCCTTTTGCTCCACGCTGCGGAGAAGTTCCGAAGATCAGCTGAGGGAAGAGAGATCATGGGAGCGCGGAGAGTGGTAGAGAAGAACATGTAGAAATAGCGTAGCAGATCAACATTGCGAAGCAGACAAGATATCGAGCGGTGGGTGGGGCGTGCCACAACCGCTGGAGCGTGCCTAAATCCTTGTCGCCTAGCGTCCAGGGGCCGTTTTTCCGGTGTAGAATAGTGGGAGGAGCCCTGAACTAGCCTCTCTTGTCCTTCTAGCCACTTTGAGGGCTCATGGAATAGGTCTGAGCGCGAACTTTGCCTTCAACGAAGGTCAGCTAACGTATTTCACAAAGCAACTGAACGTTGGGTTCCTTAGCATTGTGACCCAACGCTCCACAGGTTGTCTGTCCACTTACACCACAGCCTACCGTGTTATGCGCAGTAGTGTGCGGAGTTGAAGTGATGAAATCATTAACAAAGACAGGTTTCAAACTTTCAATTCGAAGAAGAGCTGGAATCCTGACTTGATTCCATCCCATTTTCCTATCTTCTTTACTGTTTGTTTCTGATTGCCTGAAGTCAGTCTCACGATTAAGCGCGAATGATGCAAGGAAGTTTTTACCTTCCAAAGGGCGCAGCTGCGTCGCGGCTTCAACGCAGGAACGGTAGGGAATGGACGCGTTGAAAAAAAAAATATATGAAGAGAACATATTTCCCTCGAACATCTTTGAACCTCACACATCTTCGAATTATGTTAGTAAACATGGAATGAAAAAACCGAAAACCTTTATGGTTACCTCATAAGTTGGGCTGTGGCTCTACGTGGTGAGGAACCAAAATTTCTAGGAAGGAGCACTTCCATTTTTGAAACATCTTTCGTATTCGACTACTCAAAGAGCTGTGAAGAGATTCAGAAATTTTTACTAAACCTCCATCAGAATAGCATCCAAACTTGTTCCCATTTTCTAAAAATTGCTCGGTTCGCACCACTTTTGTGTTTTTCATTTCCATTCCGGGCTCGAATTCCGGCCTACTGAATGAACAATAGCAGACTCCCCCACCCCCCCCCTCCCCCATGTAGCACAGGACACGCATGATGTTGAAGTTGGCATATTCTTGTCTCCACCACAGCGTGAAATGTCGGGTTCCCTGCGCTTGGCGACTCTACCACTTGCAAAGCTTCATATAGTTAGAGCGGTTTCAAGGACTGCGAGTGGTGAGGAATCTGCTCTATAAAGCCGAACCTTTGATTCTGTCAATCATCAGAGCATTCTGATTAATTTCGAGCTGCGTTCGTTTTGAGTCACTCACCACGTGTATGATGACCTGTGCGCAGCCCATGGCCCCTTTTAGGAAGTTAGGTAGAGATCTCGCTTTCTCCTGAAATTTGGTAGCTCGAGGTAGATCAGGGTCCTGTTCACGAATACGGCGTTCGTTTTTGGCGTCGGCGCAATATGGCGCTAGTTTGACGCTGCGAGCTTATTTCACCAGCTCCTGATAAAGAACTCATTTGCAGGGGCTCTTGGTGGTCCTGTTCGTAGATATTACATTAGTTTTGACGCTAGAGTAACTGGAGCCAATTTTGGAGTGATAATTTAAAATGCAACTTGCCATGGAGCGGAGTCGAACCACAAGGATCACCGCTTCCATACAAACCTGTGTCCATCACGCTACCCACTTGACCACCAGTCCCTTGGGAACGGAAGGTTTGTGACGGCACTCATGAAGCCTTCACCCTTTCTTTAACTAACACCAACTAACGGTACTTCAATTGTGTTTATTTATTTATTTCATGCGTCGATGGACGCGCTCCAGTAACGCACCAGTATCAGTCAGGAATAAATCAAAGAATTTTGTGTAGGAACAACCGACTTAATAAAATCAAAGTTACAACTAAGCGCAAAACAAGCTATAACCAAAAAAATTAAGTTTCAAAACAGGAGAATAAGGAAAGGAAAAAGAAACAGTGAGTGAGTATAAGCCGCGTCAAAACGTGAAAAAGGGCCCTTGATGGTGGTGCGACTGCTCCGGCCCGGCGACGCCGTGACATCTCCAGCCCACATGCGCGTAAGCTAGGTCACGATACCCACCTGCACCAGTCGGCTATGGTGCCCGCTCGCCACTTCGGGGTCATAGGGACTTACCGCCACTTTGAAACACGGGTATACCGACTTTTCTCGTGGAAACGGTAAGCTAGGAGAGTGAAGTGCCTAAGCTACACGCATGCGCCCAGAGCGTTTATCCAGTCCCCAGACCCCTGGTCCCGACAAGGAGAGACACTTCCATCAAAGCACCAAGAAACCTGCCAAGAAGTAAGAGGGCGGATAAGATTTCAGACAGTGTCTGTGCAAAAGAAATTTGACAATTGGCAGAACAGAATAGGAAACCAACAGAACAGAATAGGAAACCAAATAACGAGAGCAATCAGTTGAGAAGTGATGCTGGAGAGAAAATGTAGATGAGCGTCGGCTCACCATTAAGCAACATCAGGAATGCCTAGTAACTCTAGGACATTTATCTTTTTTATCGCATTTTTGAATTGTTTGGAGTTTGTCAGTTCTAAGAGCCCAGCAGGCATAGCTTGCAGCCATTCCGCCGTCCTTACAGTAAATCTGTTCGCCCACAGTTCCGACGCCATCTGCCTATCTTATGGTTGAGGATGCGAAAGGCTCCTCTTCGGCCAGATGTGGGTAGAAACGTCCAGTAGGTCGAAGGTTTAATGCGAAGTTCACCTTTCAGAAGCTTGAATGCTAAAATTAGATCAGATTGAATGCGCCTATAGTAGAGACTCCTCAAATTTAATTTCCTGAGACGTTCTTGATACAGTGGTAAAGATTGCGGGTAATCTCTGAAAGGAAAGTTTCGGTAGAATAAAATCCTAGTGAAGGTTTTCTGAATTCTTTCAATTCTTTGAACATCACCGACTTGAAAAGGGCTGCAGTACTCCATTACGGGTAGAACGTAAATTTTATACAGCTTAATCCAAACTGTAGCCACGGAACTATGTATATTTCTAAGCAGCATGTGGACCAGTCTGAGCCCCTTTTTACCAACGACTTCTATGTGATCGCTCCACTTCAGGTTTTTGGATAGATTTACCCCCAGGTCTTTTGTGGCGTCACATTGTCATATTAGAGTTCCATCAGGGAAGAAAACTTCTAGTTGAGTCGTCCTAAGGTGAGGAGATGGGATTTATTTGGATTGATATTGAGTCTCCATTGGGTACACCAATTGAGCATTTTCTCTTCGGCTATATTTAGAACGTTCTGAGCGTTTTCTTTATTATTTTCGTCGAAAGCAACAGATATTTTTATATCGTCAGCATATGCTGCGACCTGAAGTTTGGTATCGATTCTGATATAACTCACGAGGTCATAAGTGTAGATAAGAAATAGTAGAGGCGAGAGGCTGCCACCCTGAGGAACTCCAGAAGTGCACTCGCGAGAGGTGGACACATAATCAGAAAAGCGGACTCTCATTTTCCATCCTGTCAAATAGGAGCGGAACCATCTGAGTGCACGTCCCCGAACCCCAATGCTTTCCAATTTAGCTAAAAGGCTGGATCTGCACATAGTATCGAAAGCTTTTGTTAAATCAAAGTAAACAATGGAAACCTTTTGCCCAGAAGATTGCCTCTATTCATGTGTGAGTGCAATCAATTAGTTTCGAGCACGTAGAGGCACCAGGAAGGAATCCGTGCTGCTGAAGAGGAATGCAGTTCAAATCAGTGACCCATTCAACTAGGTGGCTTCTAACAATCTTCTCCAACACTTTCAGGGAGGTAGATAAGATACTTGTGGGTCGGAAGTTTGAGACAAGATTGGAGTCGTTGGCCTTAGGAATGGGTGTGACAATTGCGTGTTTCCAAATAGATGGGACCTGCTCACAAAGGAAGGATGCATTATAAATATGGGCCAGGGGTACTGAAAGTTCTTTGGCAAACTCCTTGAAAAAGAATTGAGGCACACCATCCGCAGTTACTGAGAAGGGGGCTTCAGGGACTTGAGATGTTTATACCTCGCATGTGAGGTAATGATTGAGAATTCTAGGCACTTCTCTGGTATATAGGGTGCGGGGTGAACTCTGTTCGAAACTGGCGTGAAAACACAAATTGTTCAATGAGGTTGTGAATTAACAAATAAATCTAGTGTAGATATCGTCAATGTCATTGTAATTGTCTAAATTCAAATTTTAAGGGTATTTCACGTAGTTTCCGATCTCGTCTTTGTCAATACCCTTCAACATGCGGGTGGTCTTTTCTACAAATCCAAAACGTCGCTCCAAGGCAGTAAAAACCAATCCTTAACGAAATTTTTTCGACTTTCCAGGGCCCTAATGGGCAATGCAGCGAAAATGAAAACAGTGTTGTAGTTTTCAAGAGAGCCCCAGCATGCAGAATTCTATCTTGAAATAGCATCCCACACACTGAACAACCTCTCTTGTTGAAGTAGGCGTTGTTACTAGCATCAAACTCTCAGAATTGGTTCATCATAAATGAAAAAATAGTGTTGGGTATTGCCGATATATTTCGACTGAGGTAAAATATAGGAATGTGTGAAGGTAAAGGAAGATTGGCTTCCGGTGTCTCAAAAGAAAATTTTCGAAAGCCAGATATTCCTTTTGGGAGTTTTAAGATTTTTCGACACTTTTTCAAATGTTTCATTTTATTTTAGTTCATCAATCTGCCTCTGAACACCTTTTGGAAAGCTCTCCTTCCTTTACTTAGCTTTTTATCAATATCATATTACCAATTTTTCTTGGACTTCCTCAAATTGATGGGTGTGCATGGAAGATGATGTAAAGAATGATAAAAATTAAATTGAATTAAGTTGAAATTGTCTCCCCAAAAGCTGTGTAAATGAGAATGGGTTCTTCTGACCTGATATGATATAAACCTATCAACTTAACGGTCATCTCTTTGAGGGTGTCTCTCGGTAAAGATCTTGGCTCATGCTACGAATAATTTTTACAGTACCGCTACTACTGAAAACTAGACGTTGAGCGACGGATTTTTAGCGCCGGAAACCGTGGCTCTGTCATAACTCCCACGAAATCGGGTAAATGAATAGAACTCTACATCAATGGAATCGTGCCTTTGTGGCTAATTGTGTGCAAAACTAGGAATTAGGTTAAACAGATATCAAGTTATGATGTGTGTTGGTTATGTTTGACAATTCCAACCCTCGTCGTTCCCATTATCGGGTACAGCTCTTCCTACTGCCTTGATAGTTTCACCAGATGAAGAACGCTTTTTTGTCATAAGTCGGCTTGAGGTAGATGCTTCCAGTTGAGCTCCGTAGAATTGCGCCACGCACTCCGAGTTTTGACCAAGAAAGTGATTTTCGCATATATAGTAATATAATATAATAGTAATATAGTAAATAATCCTACTATGCATCATTAAAACTTATGGTTAGCTGCAGTACGACATAGTAAGGCACATCGACCCTCTTAACGTCATAGGATTTCCTTGATCAAGTACTACTAAGATTCCAGCCTCAGCGACAGAGGCTGCAATCCGCAATATCGTCTAATTTTGTTTCATATGATTTTCTTATCAAGTACTACCTCCAGGTAAAATTCCAGCATCAGCGACAGTTGGCGGCAGGAGGCGACAATGCGCGACATCACTCATTTTGTGTCATATGGACACCTAACTCATGTACACCACGCGCTTCTGTTACACTGGACCTACTGATACCAGTTATTGCGGCTAACATATCTCATCAAGCTGGTAGTTTTTGGTCATACTCTTTCACTGAGCACTATCGTGTGAGTGTGCGTAGCTAGACGGTTAGTATCAAATGAGAGTGAAGCGTGTTCTTCACTGGGCATGTAATGCTCACGGTTATCCCACCTCACAGAGTTGGGGAAGCCCAGCGTAGCAGAGCGATCCAACCGGCCAATGCCGTTATTGCCCGGTCTCATTGAAGCCTTCTGCACAGAAGCCGATTTTGAAATCGTTATCGACCGAGAGCGTGTGACCCCTTCCACTCCTACGACAGCACCACCGTTAATCTCTCTGTCATTTGAGACCTCTGTGCAAGAACTCAAAAGACAGACAGCAAGCTGCTTTTACATATCGAGGAGATTCCTAGCTCTGAAGCATTTGGCACCTATTACCGCTCGTCTGCGCATTCCCTTGAATGCGCAGACGAGCGGTAATAGGTGCCGATCGCTAAAATAAATAATGCGTTCGTAATCAGGGCATCGAATTCATGCCTCCCAACAGTTGCGATAGACGACTAAGACCCCCCCCCCCTCACCACTGTCACGCTAAAACTAGGTCACCGCGCGACGACAACGGTTTTTGGAAGTTTGAAACATGTCAAGCTCAGAACCCGTCTCTCCAGTCAATCGATACAACGTTTTTTGGTCCGTGTGTGTAGCTGCTGTGTCGCATTTGTTTTAGCTTATCAGGAAGGTCGCTTAAGGCTTGCCACGCTTTCTCAAAAGCGTTTGTTTGCTTGGTATGGGGCCATGTGCATAGAGCACAGAACAGTGGTTTATTTTCTCTAAACGGCCTCCAAATGTCAAAAAAAGATTGTAAAAGTGTTTCTTTGAAACTGTAAATTTTATAACTTCAATTTAATGTTGTGGTGTTGCTGATCGCTTCGCAAATATGGAGGTGGCCGAAAAAAAGACACTTAGCCCATGGCGCACATCATCAAGCTTTTCGTGTCAAAGGGTGTCGCTGTAGATGAAAGTTTTACGGCGAAATATCCCTTAGGTGTCCTCCATTATGCAAGAGCAAACCCTCCCCCACTGTTCTCACCGTCCTCAAAATATGACGTCATCTTCCATCACCGTTTGGCTCAACAAGCCCCACCGTAATCTTCTAGCCTAAAGCTGCTACGAAATTTCTTTAAGTGCTTCACCGACAGGTTGCTTTCCAGGGGCAGTAGCTATGAATACGCAAGACCGCTTTGGAACAGTATTTTAGATAATGAAGTAATTTCTAAAATCCGTCAAGGACCACATCGAGCTTGAGCCATGCAAGAGGATCCCATAGAAAATTCTTGTGATGACGTTGGCGCTGAAAGCTATTTTAAGGTTTATTGAAGGATTGGGATGTGTTCTTTTATATGTACTAAGTTAGGAGCAGTCGATGTGAGTTGAGCAAAGTATGATTAGTGTTGTCTAAAATGTGGAGTGAAGTGTCTCCTTTTTTGGCCACCCCTGTATATCCGATGCGGTGTACGCTGAAAAAAGCAAGAAATTTGGGCAGGAATTAAGTCTTGTACACAGCATGTACTGAAGAAATTGTGGAATCCTCATCGAGCTCCTAGCCTGTTTTGGCTTGCAGCGGTCAAGTGGTGCAGTGGATAGCGAAGCAGATCCCCATCGGCACACTTCGGCGGTACTTTGTGGTCAAGGTCCCGGTCACGACTACAGTTTTGCACTTCTTTGACTAGCTTTTCCTCGGTTCGTGTATGTCTGGGCACCAATACGATACCGAAATAAGTCATTTCCAAGCCATCTGCTGCAAATTGGCAGTTATTCCATTTGAACCCGTGTTTTTAACCAATTTTAGAAGTTTCACTATTACTAGAAAGTAGTTAATAGTTATGCTCAACGCCAACAAAGCATATGAAACATAAATGCCTGTCGCACTGACTACACCTGACGAACGCTAAAGAAGAGCACTCGTTATTTTTTTTCTGTAAGGCACTATGACCTCTCCTTCGTTGAATGCGTAGTCAGCTGGAGTTGAAAACGCCTCAGGATGCTCATCAATAAAATTTCTTGTTCTTTTCAGTGTACGTCGCATGGGATACATTTGCGAAGTGATCAGCAACACCTCAAATAACATACATCAAATTGGAGTTATAAAAACTACAGTTTCAAAGAAACACTTTTTCAATTCTCTTCGGTATTGGGAGGGCCGTTCAGGAAAAATGCACCACAGTTCTGTGCTCCATGCACATGGCCCCATACCAAGCAAACAATTGCTTTCAGAAAGAGCGGCACGCCCTGAACGACCTTCCTGGTTAGTTCCAGCAAACTGCTACGTTTTACCCTGCAAGAACCTGCTAGCCCCCGCGTGCGGTGACCTGCTTTCGTTTGCGCGGCGACCTTAGGGGGACTCTTGACTCGCATTTTCTAAAGGCAAAAGTACGAAGTCTCAAGACGTACGCTTTATGTGGCTTTATACGGGCTTATCTACCGCAAGGAGTGTAATTTTTGACACTGCCGCGTATTCTAATCTGTTGCCCAATGAGACACATCAAGAAAGTATCAGTTGGAATGGTTTGGGGCTGCAAGCGGCGCTCTGTCGCCAACTGTCGCCGAACCTTGGATTTTATGTGGACTCAGTACTCAACAAGGAAATCATTTGGCGCAAAATGAGATAATGTCGCGCATTGCGGCCCGCTGTTGCTGAGAGTGGAATCTTGTTGGGAGGTTGCACTTGACTATAATAATCACATGACACAAAGCTCGATCTGGCTCACTGCGTCGTACTGCAGGTAATTATAAGCTGTGATGCTGCATAAGTAGGATTATGCACTCATCACATACAAACTACCACTTTCCTGGGCAGAATTTGTGTGCATGGCGTAATACTGACGGAGCTCAGACTGGAAGCTATCTTAAACTGCAGAAAAAAAGAGCGCGAATTCGCTTCTGTTCGAGTGAGTTTTCCAGCATTTTAGTAACAATTCTTTAATAATGTGAGCATGCAGTGAGGATTTAACAATGGCTGAATGTTTTCAGCATGGCCGTAGGGTTCGCGTTGCTGTGCAGTGGCTGCAACTTTTTGCAGTCCATTCTTACAACGCCTCAGGTGAGTATTTTATGAGAGCTATTAGCAGGTGCAAATTTTGTTGTTCTCTATTTACTACCCGTTTTTGCAGCAGTATGCGCTCTTGATATGGTATTCAATGGAACTCTTTCCTGCACGGTATTCGCCAAAGATCGATCCTGTGACGATGTTTTCCCGAACGGAAGTGTTGAATGCTTTTCAACAAAGAAAGCGTACAACAAAAAAAGGCAAACTTGTCAATGCCAGAAGACATCCTCTTCTCTGTCCACTTGATTCGGTAAATGACGCACTCAAATCTTCTGGATTCGGAACAACATCGTGGACACCGTGAAAAAATGTTGAGCTGGGCGGTATCTGACTTTCCTGTACTTCAGTGCTCTAAATACTCCCATGGTCATTGGCGATAGGAAGGGAGGCAAAGTAGTATGATTAGACCTTTTTTTCCAGTGGAAACATTTTTGAAAACAGAATGTGCTATAAATTCTATAACATTGCTCATTATAGTGAGGGAATATGTAGGGAAAGAAGGCATTTCGTCCATGGTGCACACCAGCAACGCTGAAAAGAATACCGTCATTGATGGGAGCCTTACAGCAAACTATTACATGAAAGCTCCTCCAAGTGCGATGGGAGTGGCAGTTGACGCCATATTCTGAACCGGTGCACGTGATAAGCAGGAGCTGCAGAATCAAGTCTCCTTTATCAAGTGCACCGGCTCAAAATATGGTGTCGTCTGCCACTCCCATCGCGTCGAGCTCGAAGAGCCCATTTTTATTGCTTCAGGCTGCAGCGGCCTTGTTTCTTGGTTTAATCAGTGAGGGACAATTTTCTAACTCTGACTGTGCACCGCTTTTGATAAGATAAGCCTGTAATCCTTGTGAGCTGCTCCATAACCTCCACGGCAGTCGCCGTAATCTGATTGGGGGGATAGAAATCACCTAGATATTGTTTGGGAGTAGCAACAAATAGCTTACGAAGAAAAATACATCTCTAGGAGGCTTAGTGGTATTGAATATTTCAAATAATAAACAATAATATCGGTGATTAGCACAGTGACAGGACACATTTTCTATTAGATTTTGAGCACTTTGTTATGGGGCTTGAATATGGATAGCTCCAGATTGGCGAGTACCTTGAAGCTTTCCTATAAATGGGAGAAACTATCAGATAAACTGTGCGGGCATAGAACTGACTGCGAAATGAAACGCACATCTGGATCAGCCCCCCCCCCCTTTACATGGCCAGCAACTCCTCCAGCGCAGAAGCACTTTGTGCTAAAGATACGATGAATGTAAATGAACTCTCTTACTCCGAAAAAAAGCTCACAATAATTTTATAACAATTTCCTAAGATGACAATGAGTTCAGCTTTCTCACCCAAATACAATAAAACTTCCTGAGGCATTGAACGTGCGCAAGTCAAATCAGTCTGGAAATCTCGCAGAGCTACTCCGAGGATTTGATGATTACCGTCTTCATGTGCTCTGGATTAGCGGAGTTTATAGGCAGAAAACGGTGGAATGAGAATGGATAACAAGGTTGTCTTTTATTAGGTCGTGAAGAAAGTTCTTGCGCTTCTGGTGTTCCATTTTTGAAGGCTTCATTTTCTTCTGATTTTGAGTAAGCTGCCACCGCGCTATATGCCGTTTTGAAAAGCTTTCCTAGCTCTATCCAACGGTATGGTCACCTTTGTTTTATGGGTATTTCTTATAAGTTTTTAAGAGACCCGCATAGGGCGTACGCGGAAGCAGGTCAAGATATTGAAAATGCACTTTGCTGAGATTTGCAATAAATATCCCTGAAGTAGTTGTTCAAAAAGCCTTCGCTAGGATTGCTAGAGCCTTAAAGATGATGATGTTGGTGGTCGGATATTGGACAATGCCAATGGTTGGCCGAAAGCTCTGGTTGAAGAGCAGCCACGCAGAATTATTGAGAAGGTTCTTCTCATACTTATCATACCTGGTTTGTCGATTGTTCTTATACGGATAGGTATGGAAGGTCCAAGAACTTTGAGTAGGGCGTTCCGCGACGACTGACCACTTTGAGGGGTCGTTCCCCACCTTCGAGCGTGTTTTATGCAACCAGGTGGGAGTGTCAATGTTGTAGGGAAGCACTCTTGACAATATGTCAAAATACTGCTAGAGCTCTAGCACACTGAACATATATCCCTCATTATTGAGGATCCGACTCATCCCTAACGGGTGGCTCGCACGCACCATCACCAGACAACCATCTGGGCTTCGGATTATACCTGCTACCTTTTTCCTCGCAAGACCTTTTGCCTATTATATGTCACTTTTCCAATAATCCGGATAGCTTACTCAGCGAGTCATTTTTCAAAACCAAACATGATGCTGAAACGAACTTTACCGAATTAATCGTCTGTAGAATTCCAGTATTCTGGGGAACCGGTCTAACTAAGCCCGCTTCTTATTGAGAAAGGATTGGAATTGTAACAGCTTTTTCTGCAACTAGAACAGTTTTGTATGAGCCGAGATACATGCATTTGAAATTTGGGGTTGAAAAACGTAAGATCTTTCTTCACGACCTAATATTATAGCAATAAGGAACGCCATAGAACAGGCGATGGGTTGTATTCAACAGACGACAGAGGCCCGTGTCGCCAGTGAAAATAGGGTAATCACACAAATTGTCAGGAGACACGCTCGCATCACGATAATCTAAGCGAAGAGACCTGGTGTTGGTTGTTGGACATTTCAACGCAAAAATAGGCGACGACCGATGCGGATTCAAAATAGTGGTTAGACTGTTTGTGTCTCCTGACCATGCAAACAGCAACGGTATTAGTTTCTGCGATCACACCTAACTTTGTGTTGGGATACGAAGTGACACGGACAGATCCGAGAGAAAAGTTAGTGTTCGCCCGTAGGAAGACTTCGTACTAGATTGGTAACGTATGCAATCGCAAGTGGATGACATCCCTTAAGGACTTCCGTCATTTCGAAAGAGGGAGGGGCAGACATCACATCACTCGGATAGCGAAAGCGGGCGTATTCCTTGAACTCTACCCAATATGGTAGTAGTATGCATATCGAAAGCATGGAGATGCGCTTGCACTCTCCTGTTGTGCTTCATGCTGCACTTCGTGCAGTTGCAACGTAAGAAGGTAGTGCAATCCTAGCAGAAAAAATGTACGCGTTCACCAAGGTGTTTACGATGAACATGAAGGCGCGCTACACGGATCGCATAATGATTGAGGGATTTCTGCGTCGCTGTGGTATGAATAGCCTCTACGTGATTGTGGCGCGGCGTAGGTTTCGGCTACCGAGAAATGTCTTCCACGTGTCGCAGCAAAGAATCCCACATGGCTGTGCGCTGAGCGTCCCCAGAAACATTATACCAGGAGGCCGTTCCAAAGCACGTGAAACAAACCGAGAATGCCTCCAGCAGGATCGTGCATCTTTATAGGGTTGAACAGGAATGGTTGCGCAAGCTCGCCAGTAGTGGAACGATTGGGAAAGAACTAGTCTGAATTATAAATCCAAATTGTCAACTGAGAACACCCTTCGCGAAACGCTCGCAGATTGCATAAACTTCCTTCAGATTGGAGTTGAACAGCGAACACGAGTAATCACACAGCGCAGGTAACCGGGGATGTACGTGCGCTGTCTCTCGAATTTAGAGAAAGGAATGCTTGAGACTAACGTTCTTAATTGACCTTCTATCGCAACTGTCGCAATTTTGGGAGTATTTCAAAGTGAGAAAAGTGGTGAGGTTCTGGCAGGCCTCTTTGTAAGGCGCACTCGATAGAGAATCAAACAACGAGTTGAAAATTTGAATAACGAAACCCACAGTATAACTATAGTGACGTTAGTCGTCATGGCATCATTTTGAAGATAAACAAACGACAAAGTGACAGAGGAAACAGGGTAATTTGCAGGCAGAGTTGTTCGCAAACAGTTGATAAAGGTTAAGTGTGAGCCTGAGGGTAAGGAAACATGCAGAACCAATTAGCCTAGTGCCGTTTCCCTGCTCTTTGCTTTACTAACAGAGTAATGCTATGGACTCCTAGCACGTGTCCATAGCATCGCAGACAGCACTGGTTGTACAAAACCATTCTGCACTACCGTTTTTACGGATTCATTCATGACCCCGTCGAGCTGCGCACAGCCACAGTCAACGTCAGCATCCTAATTTCATAGAACCCTTTCGACGTCCCATGCATTGAGGGCCTTATCACCTACTGGTACACCTTTTCTTTTACGCTGAGGAGCACACTCCATCGTAGAGGATCCCTGATTTTCATGCCGCGATGATCCGCGCCTTCTTCTGCTTCCTGCTTCCAAATTCAAAGACGTGTCAGAACGCAGCCGCGGGCTGAAAGTACGACTATTGATGTCTATTGTGCGAGTTTCAGGAAGCTCAAGTGAGAACCTCCATACTCGTCTTTCAAATTGACTCGATGAACGTTGTTCATTATCAAATGGGATGAGTAAACTACTGCTTAGCGAGCCGCTTTGCAATCCCAAAGCCGACGCATTTTGATGATGTCGTTGAGAGGATTATTCGTACACGAATCCGTTTCCTTTTACCTTTATTCGAAGAGTTACCGCATTCAAGGAACTAATCTAATAAAAAACGGAGGAAAATATATTTAGGATTACTTACCCAGATCTGTGCGCTCTGACCTAGAACGGAAATGGAGAAATGACTACAACAATGCCAGGATGGATGGAAAAGGGAAGAGCAAAGTTGAAGCATTATATGTATGTAATTCAATACACACTAAAATAGATTTTTCATCGCACCTTCTAGTCTTCCTTCGGAATCTTTTTTCTTTACACTTGCTGTTACACTGTCATTTATTGTACAATTTGGTAAGCTTTTTTTTTACATCGTGTGAGAAAATGAAGAAATTATATTGTTTATGATTTGAAAGGCGTATGGTCGTACCTCGAAATGTTTGGGATGTTTGATGTAAAAAAAAATAGAAAAAACAATTCTTTAAGAGGGTTCATATCATTTCTTGAGAAAAGAGTAGCGCTGTGGGCATTGCCTATGATCGAAGCCATTCTCTTTTGAAGAGTTTGCTATAAGAACTGTATTTGTAAAAATCTTAGTAGAGTCTGAGAGGGGAACAGTTTCGCTTCTTTTTGATTAAAGGCAGAATTTACGAAGAAAAACCAAACCATTCCAAATTACTGTAGGGATGGTAAGTAGTACCAGAAAGGAAGCGGAATCATGAAAAGCGGCTCAGAACCCGAGAAATGGGACCCCTTTCTTTCGCCTTGATCTCGGCATTGATGATTCCCATCGCTGTGCCCTCTTCAACATAATGCTCTCTCCGCTATCCAATCAATCGCCGCGAATT
>KZ345376.1:140804-151475 GCA_002352805.1 Teladorsagia circumcincta
CCCCTTTCCCGAAAGCATAGCATACGGCCCCTGGAAAAATGATAGGTGTTAATTGGTATTGAAAAACTGCGAGAAATTTCTGCTCTATCAATCGCTTCTGATAATACCATCGATCAAATTCATTGAAAGCATTATCATCATATAAACTACAACTTTGGTGTGTCGGGTTGTCTGGGTGTATTTCCTTTTGTTTTGAAATACAATAGCTCGGCTATACTCAGTTTCACCCTTTACGTTGACATGCGCGCGATAGCGAGAGGAGCAAAACTGCTGTACAGATAAATTACTACCGAACCATATGTGGGACTTCATAAAACAATGGAGCTCACGGAGAGGAAATGTTCGTCTAAAAAAACGACACTACTTATGAGACAACATATTACACCAGTTCCAGCCCGGGATTCGCCTTCGAAGGGAACGGGCACAGAAAATTCTAGCGTTCTTTTTCAACGTGAATACGTCAGATGAAAAGGTCAAAAAGTGTCTTCTCTGACTGCATTACATGAAGGTTGTTTTAGCGTCCCGTTCGCCACATTTGTAACATATGGCGACAATTTGGTTGCGTAACAGCCCTCCTAGTTCTTCTGATTAGATTCGGAATTAGGCAGAACAAGCGCATTCTTTTGTTTTTCGCGCTGGTATCGTGAAATATGACTATCAAGCTAACGAGTTTTGGGGGAAGGGAGGTCGAACACTAATTCCTTGTAAGACTCGATAAGTTCGGAAGGACAGAAACCAGGGGGTTAATTTTGTTCTTCTGATTATTTTGGTGTTGCAATATGATCGTATAGGATAATTCGAAGGAAGTAAACGAAAACATACACAAAGGCAATGACTAATGAGTGACAAAGTGCTAATAGAATTTCATGAAAATTCAGAACTGATTAATTAACCTATTGTAACAAATCTAATGAGAAATTCGAAAAGTGGTTTAGGAACAGCTAGTCATTCCATCAAATATCGTAGCCTTTTCAGATTTTGTTCGTTTGATCGAAGTGATGCAAAGTGCCTGTTTCTCCATCCATAATTCCCATAATTCCAGACTGAGAAACTCACGAGTGATTTCATGGCCATCCTTCGAAATGCTATAATTTTCTCTCCCACAAGCAAAGTTGGAGCAGAACCCGAAGGTTCGGCCAAGCAGGACTTCAGCTGTGTATGTTTTCCTTCTTTCTGGAATAAACACGGCAGTAACATAAATACGTTGAAAAGAATGTCCCTGCAGAAACGCAAATAGCAGAAAGCAGAGCTCATAACTGCGTCACCAAACTCGTCATAGTCTTTTATTTATGGTAGTACAGTTGCAAGACATGACTATCATTGCTTAGTGATGGGTGGACTTCATCCAAAAAGCGACATTTTTTCCACGAGAACCTGCGAAGAAAACACAGGGCAGGAACAGCAACAATTGAATCCAAGATTATAGCTCAGGTTTGATCAATAGCAACTCGCCACATCTCCTTCTCCGTTGTTCTCCGTCGACGTGGGAGAATTATCTTAGCTGAATACTACCGAAGGTGGAATCCCGAGGGTAGCTCCACAACTAACGCGGTGTGCCTGCTTATATGTGAGCTAAATTCCGTCGAAGTCTCTTGTCAAGCCTATTTGTCCGACTTCAGTGGGCAAGCAGTTTGGATATAACTGCCATCGATATGAGGGGTTATACGTATTGAATAAGAGAAGTCATAAATATGTTAGAAAGACATAGTCATACGTTGCTGTAGTCGTCATACTTTTCGAGTTTTTGAGATGGAACTGGATCACAGTAATTTTGTCGCTAGTTCATGCTCCACAAGCCTATACGTCTCAGCGTTCTAATCATCGCCTACATTATTTCTGCATGCTATAGGCTGCAGTCTAGTAGAGAAGCTCTTCTAAAACTTTGTAGCAGCTCGTACACATTCTGCCTCATAGCCACACACCTGAAGATTAGGATTTGCTGCATAACTGACAACAGTTGCACGAGTATAGCAAGATATTCCTCCCACTAATCTAAAACACCGCCTGGTCCGTAACCGCCTCTACGACCGCACATGAGACACCGAAAATTGTGTGGTCTGTCCTAATGGCAGTGAGGGAGACTGCGCCATCACAGGTGTGGTGTACATCGTTTGCCAGGTTTGTCGGGATGAATATATAGGGGAGACTGCTAGATCTCTTCACGTGCGCGTTAAGGAGCATTTGGAGGGAAAGGCTAGGTCGCAACTATCCACCGCCTTGGGTTGCCACAGGGTGGAAACCCATAACGGAGACGATTTTGGGGTCACCGTCGAGGTCATGGCGCGCGAAACCCAGACAGCCGCGCTCAAAACCCTGGAGGCATTTTGGATCCGGGTCAGGGACCCAAAAATGAACAGCAGGGGAGAATGTGTGTCAATAACGCAGGAACTAATCCCCTATATAAGGTTAGACTTCCAGCCGGAACCCTGAACTCGGATTAGCCTGATATCCGCTGTGCAGTCGTTCTGTGTGCTGATTCCGCTGGACTAGGAAGGTACGGTACTCTATCTACATATTAGTTACGTGATGTCTTAACTGGTCTCGAAGCTCTCGTAGGGTAGCGAAACATTTGATCGGATAAATCATGAATTGGTTTCCACTTTTCAGGCTCCGAAGAAGGCGATTTCGCCGAAACGTCAGCCACCGCAATCATATTGTCAACCTCGTGTACTGTTGAGTAAAATAAACTGGTACTATAACTATGCCGAGGTTCATCGAGAGTCGATCATGGCGACTTCTACGAGAGTGGTCATGAGTTTATTGACTCATTTGCGAATTCATGACCTCCGCACACGACAGCCTCTACCTTAGGAAGTCCAAATGTGTTATGCAAATCGAGTACGTCAAGGTCTGCGGCGCTGATATCTGCCATTTCTGCATTCTCGTTTTCCGTGTTTATTTGTCCATCAGCTTGGCTTAATTTGTGCCGTTTCCTCGTGGTGACGTATTTGCACGACTTATTTTCCTTTTCGATTTTTGTATCACATGTTGTCTCGTTGGTCATCATTGTGGGATTAAGTACCGTCTCCATTCGCTGTCGCCTTTCGAAATGCTTCTGTGCTTATCACTCGGTCGAGAGAAACACAGCTCAATCTTCCTCCTGATCAGATCTTTCGGGAAGAAGTCTTTTCTCCGTACCGGCGGTTCGCTGTAATTCATTTGACGTCCTGAGATATCCGCTTGCAAAGCGCGTACTACTCTCACACACTCCAACGGTCATCACAAAATCGCATGTGATATGTCTGGATCATTTGATCCTCGACTCATGGCGAGAACGACAGTTGATCTCCGATCGTTGACGAAGGGCGAAACTCCGCACATTGCGCTTGCGCGATTCAAAACTTCAAACACCGTCCTTTTCGCAGTGCATTGGAGAACGTCGAGGAACACTTCTTGTGGATTAGATTCCAATGCAAAAAGCCTTCCGGATTGCGTTGTGATGACACATCAACAGGTGGACAACACTGCCGGAGAGATACATATTGGCTGGATAACTAGACTATTCATCGTCTTTCGGAAGGCAGGATCTTTCCATGCAACGTCGAGTTAGCTCTTTTTGGAATTGTGGGTGCCAAAGCTTCACCATGCATTACAAATCGTCTCTCTCGCGGCTTTACATGAAGGGTGCGGCGTAGTGACACATATGCCTGAGTGAGTATATTTGAAAAATTTTCCTGATGCCATGGTTATACCATCAGAGGTCCTAAGTGATCCAAGCGGCAGAAAAGTTCAAAGATTGCGTCTTCCAGTATGTTTTGCATTTTGCTGAGATGTCCCAATGGACTGTAAAAGCTGTTGACTAAAATATAATAGGAGCAAATAGTGTGTATCAGAAGTATGTGAATACTCTAAAAAAATTTTCCTTTCTGAGAAGCTGTTGAGTTCTGCACCGTAAGATCGCCACCATTCGATTTCTCTTACGCGGAAAACTTATGAATGAAGGATGGTGGATCGGCATGACAATTCAAAATAGGGTGGACAAATTCTGATGTACTCCGAGATGCTGATTTCGAATCTGTATTCGTTGTCTGCTGAACGACTCCTTAAAGGAAGTCACAGGAATGTTCAGAGGGACCGCAGTGTTAAAAAAGCGATCACGGTGGCTGTCACGCTGGAATTGCTACCCTCGCGTCATCAACTGGTAAGATGTGAGATAGATAAATTTGGATGAGCGCAACACCCTGGAATATGCGATACCATAAGATAAGGAGATACGGCTGCTAAGAATAAGATGCACTCAAGAATGAGAATTGAATAGCGTATCATATCTAGCACGCACCCCTCGCCGCCCTTTCCACATCGATAATTCCTTATTTTTGCTAATCGGAAGTGGATTCCGGCGCCTTATCACCCCGTTGATAACAAGCTACTGCCGCTCACGTGTTGTAACATTTGGCGGGACCCCGTCCATTCCAGGACACAGTATTCCTTATCGTCCCTATAAGAATTATCGTAAACACCTCCTTCAATCATTCGGATAAAGGCTACGATTGCCTGGGGTTGGTGTGCGTCAGTGGCTAAACTGCTACCTGCTCCACAATTTTGCCTTTTCCCTTTCAAATAAAACTCTACTTTGCACACAACTTCTTCTACGCTCGAGTTGGATCGTGTGATCGAAAGAGTGACTGACGGACCGAATATGTCCTGTCGTTTGATTGCAGACTGGCAAGGAGACAAGATCATAAGGGAAACATTTGCGAACTATAATAGTAAAGAATTAAGGAGACTAGAAACAGTCGGGGATGAATCCGTCGAAAAGGCAGCACTCTCTGGTAAACACAAACTTTCGAGTGAAGTTGTATAGCAAGAAACTTGAACAAAACCGCTTCGCAAATGCACAGGAGATATTCCCGATGGAATGCAAAAATCCTGTCATTGTAAGGACAAGGACCCTCCACCACGTACGCATTCGCTTATCCACGAAACTCCAACCGTGAACCAGCCGCACATTGTTCTGACCATGAGTGGGTCGCAGCATTTATCGAAGTGGCTCAGTCGTAGTCCTGCTAGCACCCCTGCATTTTCCCTTAAATAGTCGCTCAGTAGAGTTGGAACCCAGATCTGAGTTCAGTGTCTCAGACTGCATCATAATTCGTCTGTCCTACTTCAGATGGCCACTTTGACCCACCATCCTTCCCTGTTCCCACAATGATCTGAGCATACGCGGATCGCAGCATTTATCGAAATGGCTCGGTTGTGGTCCCTGCAAACACCCTTGCTTTCCCTTGGAGGGTCGCTCAGCAGATTTGGAAGCCAGATTAGAAATCAGCGTCTCGAACTGATTCTCTACTAAACAATAAACAACAAACAATAAAGATCTTTCCGAGCGAATTCATAATAATTTAACGAAAATCCTCAGCGCTTCTTTGTTGGAGTAGCCTTGTAGTTTAAAGCATGCTATAGCTCTAAAACTTTTGCAGGACTTTTTCCGATGCTGCCCTTCGTTGCTATTTCAGATGGTGTCAAGTTCTGAGCAGTTGAAAATTCATTAGCAATTCGAAACGCTGGAGAGTAAAGCTAGAAATTCACCATCTATTCCAATGCGAAGTCTTACAGTAGTCTCTTAATGGGAAAGCCGTGCTGTCTCACTAAATATCTACTGTAAGACTTCGCATTGGAAGCGTCGTTTCAACCTTTCTGAGCACCCCAAGCTCAAATCACGCAAATACTGGGAAGCCTTAAATTTGATAAGTGATGGGGGGCGGGATTATAGACAACATTACTGGGTTCCAAGATACAGGGACCTATACTCTTATTTAGAATCCACCTCATCCACTTTCGGTGTCGAGCCGAGTCGCTTAAATTGTCCTGCTTGGCAGGCAAACGAGTGTTTTGAGTTCGTCTCCTACTCTTGTCTACGACATCCCTGGCACAAAGCCCGTTCCATGCCGCAGCTGACCCAATGGCCAAATTTACTAGGCATCTTTAATTCTTAGGCCATCCTTACGACTCGGCTTCTTAGAGCTCTTTACGGGGTGTTGATCGTGTTAGGAAAAGCTACCAAAATTTCTCTCTCTACGTTGCACCCATTAATGCACGGTATGACTTCTAAAGAGAGGATGGAAATCTGTTATTGTTTTCCTCGCCGCCGGTAATGGAACCGGAGATTTTATCATAGGTGCGCACTTTTTAGAAGCATCGAAAACGTGCTGTAAATCGAAAAATGAACAGTTTATGTGAAACGTCTCTGACTGAGATAGTAGTCGTCTCTGAATTGTTGTAATTCCTTTCAGAAGCAAGGTTTTGCAAAAAGAAGGCGGGTTCGAGAAGAGGAAGAAGACTAATGAACTGAAAGTTGCCAGTGATAATCTGATCTATTGAAAAATACTTCATACCCGCTTTTTCTGTCGCAAGGTGTCTCTCTCACTTGCACACTGCCAACTCTTATGGTCATCAGAAGTTGTGAAAATTATAAACAAACTTCAATCACTTCAGACCGCAGAGGACGTTGCGATTCCGACGAGTTTCGTTGCAACCGTCGACAATCATGGGAACACAATAACGACAAAAGCTCTACGCACCCCTCTCAATCCGCGCGACAGAGAGGTAAACGCGGTCTTAAATGCTGTATTTTATTCATGATCCTGGATTTATTCCCAGTGAAACAGCTATTCTATTACATAGATCATGGATGACGACTCTGGACTCAGCAATCGTCATCCGTGATCACTGTAATTGTTTATGGTGAGTATAGCATTGAAAACTCGTTCAGCTGCAATCGCGCTCCTAAATAGTTTTAGTGGATTCTCCATTGTTGCAGCAAGTTTTTGAGCTGCACATCCCATAAGGCTATCCAATGTTTCCTCTTTCCTGTCTTTTCCTCTTATCATGACATTACTGGCACATTGCAATTTTGCATCAGGTGATCACACGGATGGTTACCCAACAAGGTTGCAGACGGTTGCAGACTGCAGACGATATTCAGCAAAGGTCAATGCGGCGGATCCTAACTCAATTTCGAATCAACCTCTTGAACATCAGAGAATATTGCTTGAGCGATGCGTTAGTCACGATTTAGGCCCTACACGCACTATACACCTAGTTTCGGCTTTGGAACAGAACGCCTGCAAGATGTGAAATCAAACAGGCCATCGTAATATTGAAAAGCCTCCACTGTCCACCTCCATGAAGCTTTGAGACAAATTGAGATGATGTCTTCGATAGAATCGCACAATTTAGCTCTGCCTGACCTTCAGATCATTCTTGTTGAATTGTTTCAGGTGGCTTAGGATAAAGTGTCACCTTTTCCAAAATATGGATGACATCCTGCGTCTAGGAGTTTTTGGCCTCATGGGTCTGCCGCGTGAATTGTAACAATGGTGAATTTTGGAACGTTACGGAACAGAATTATTTCAGCTACAGCTAATGCGTAGAAGCTATTTTATCTCGGTGAACAAAAATATTAGGCTTGCCGATGAGATGTCGGCTACGTTTGTGATATTCTTTCTATGCAAAAACAAAACCATTCTAGATGATCGAAAACCCTTTCCAAAGAGCGCATTCTGGCGCACTCCAGCATGTTTCAGGAACCATGGAGAAATTGGTTCTGAATTAAAACTTTTGTTCGGAAATGTCAAGTTGAAAAGTTTGCGGGTATGCATGTGGTGCGACGTTGAGCAAGTAACATAGCCACTAACGTTGACGTTATATCGCTGGATGATCTATCCTGGCGCACTCCGTCGTGCCACATGCCGCCATCCGCCCCCCCCCCATTCAAGATGTTGATGATCTCTCTTCTCCTGATCCTGCGATTAGCATTGTTGCCCATGAAATAGTGCAATCGAAATTGTAGAAGGATATCCCCTCTCTGGGGCTCTCTCTGGCTCTCTAGGATCTCTAGGACCCCCATTCACAGAAAATTTTGCCGTTTTCCAACCTCCTTCCCGAGGTTAGAAGAACAGCCCAAGTTTGGCAGCCGATAGTGTCTTATTGATAGTGTCTTCCAAGATGGTCGAGATGTTAGCATCGATTTCCGTATAACGACGCTCTTTTCTAAGACGGCAGGCCATGCTCCGATCGGCCGACCACTGTATTCGAAGTGCTGATCGCTGCCTTCATTGACGCACAAACCTCATCATCTTCAAAGCAACGGCCCCAGCAACAGGGACTGGGATCGCCCTGCCACACTATTATACCGATGTTGTTGGTTGACCATTCGTTTTAAGTCCAACCACTCAAATTCGACTTTTCCATTTTCAACCGTTTCGGTGCAGTATCTTACGTTTGTACGAAATCATAGAAATCTACTATTTCGTATTTTTAATTCCCTCGGCCATGCACAATAATTTTGTCCAGTCAAGGCACTTGCCAAACTCAGAACTTTTCCGAGTGCGTCTCTCTCCAGGCTGTCCATCCAAAGCCTAATTATTTATAACCAAGATCCTCCTCACGGGAACACTGGAGTCTCTCCTAACGTTCCACAACGTTCCGAAAGCCTCCTTGAGATTGCGCCGGGTAATTGTACATTCTTTGAACCGCCCAGCTTCGTGGCCTTCAGGAACCCACCTCTAAACAGACGTAAGGTGTCCGCGCTCGTTCTTTGAATGAATTTTGGCTTACTTGTACTAGAAAGAAGCTATCTTTTTGACTTGTTACTTAGTTTCCTCTCTTCTTGCCTGGCTGCGGCAGTGTCTACTACATCGTCAAGGATGTACGGTGACAGTATGTCGAATTGAACCTTGACAGACTCGGAATTTCCACAAATTTACTTTTAGTAGCAGAGTTTTCGCTGGCTTCATGTACCCGAAGTGGGTCTGCCAAGTTTTGGGTGGCATTCGTAGCATTCTTTCTGGGTGAGAACATACACTGGTGTGCAAAACCTACGGACGAAGTGAATGAAATAGCATAACTTATCAATAGCTTCATGGAATTGGGTGAAACTTTGAGAGCATGATGCAAAAGGTCTTGCAGTTGTGCACGAAGTGGATCTCATATATCACGCGGGCCGCTTTATTCTGATGCCGAAAGGGGTTGGTAGAACAGGAAAAGAGGGAGTGTACCGACAAAGTGGAAGTTATCCGGAATGTGGTGGCGTTTCTGATTTTCGGAGACGGCACTAGCAAGAGTTCATGCGAGGAAGATTCATCGGGAAACTGAAGAAGAAAGATGTGTTACGAGTCATAGAAATGGCCTCTGTGCCAACCAACAGTCACTGGTGTTCCTTCGGAAACCATGTATCGGCGGAAACATTTGGTAGACACCGATACATTACAAATGGACCACCGGTTTGGAAGAACGCGTGCTCCTCTCAGCTTAGAGCAAATTGAGTGTGGGTATCGATTTTGGATTTACTCACATACGGCGAGAATAAGAATGTGTGGTGCACCCAGAACATGATTGTTTTGATAGTCCATTCAATATGGGGAGGCCTAAAGTTGTAGGGGCGTAGCGCATCTCAACTCGTGATCGCGGAACGCTTTCTACTGCTTCGCTGTGCTCCTCTTTAATGTGTATCTTTTCAGCGGCGCGTTCGATCTCAATTTCGTTAGTGTGGAGGACACGTGCGAGCGCGTCCAGCAGTCAAGGTGGAAAACTCTTGAAACGCTAAGACCTCCGACGACTGGTCAAGCGTGTCCGCTTCTCCCATTGCGTTTAGGAAAGATATTGTAGCGTACCCCCATTAGCCAATAACGCCCTGCAGTTATCAATCGGGATAATTGATGGAGTAAACGTTTCTTCAAGAGAACTTATGCCGAACATTAACTTATGCCGCTATGGTGCGCGTAGCAGAGCATGCTTTGCAGCAGCGTGAAAATCGTGTCGAGAAAGTAGTCACGTCTCTACGAACCCCCCCCCTCCCTCGCCTCTTTGACGGAGGATCTTGTACGACTTCCTTTAACACTCCGCATAAATACAGGCAGATGAGCAGTCTTGCGCTTCAATGTAGCGGCAGGGCCGTCAGCGGTCACGTCGCCCGTGCCCCTCGATTGGAGCGCACAAGTTGAGAAAGTCGCCGAATTCATCTCCTGTTTGACATACTATAACTTTCTCCAATTAGAATCACTTCAGAAAAGTATGATAGACGCTGAATACACGGCACCTTTTGTTTCCAGAGTGTTCTGATACTGTTTTCGGAACACGTTTTACCACGCGAATTAGCCACGTCGATGATATGTCGAGGATGTTGAAATTTTCATGCGAGTTTTCTTGCTTTGAAAGGCAATAGCTTTCTTCGGTGACAACATTTTGGAAATCTAAAGAAACCGTTGTGAAGGGGAAGACTTTCTCTTTCAGACAGGCTTTGCATCTGTTTTGAACGTTCTCTGATTTGCGAGAAATCTGCGTCGAAATATATCGAAGATGGCTTCCGAGTCGATCGGAAACCTCATTCATCCTTCGCCGATGCAAGAAACTTGTTTGAGAGCCCTCAAATTGTTTCTAGGATGCACCACCTTGATGGATTAAATTGGTTACACTTGGTGCAGATCCACTCCATTCTGGTTTGCGCCATGCAGTATCCCACACGGAGCCAGTTGGAAGGTGCTCTGTCTGAACTACAGCGTGCGTGTGTAAGTCAAAAGGTGTATCTGGTCTTAATTGATTGATATTTATTCAAAACAGCTCTTAGGACCATAATGATATGTGATCATTCCTTCATTTACTTGCTTTTTTCTGACCCTGCTCCGATGGCTGTATTCGCGGCTGCAGCATGTGATCATGCCAAGAAGGCCG
>KZ345378.1:40624-52995 GCA_002352805.1 Teladorsagia circumcincta
ACTAACGTTTCCTATAGTATTTCCTTTTAGTCCAATTTTCGAACAAAATCGCGCATCAATTCGAACACAACCCGTGCCTTGAAGGCATGCCTCGCGATAAAAATGGGCGCGGAAGAGCGTCCAGCTTACCACCTGGTCCTCGCATCACTAAAAGGATTAGATGTCATGAAATCCCCGCAATGCAACCGCGGCTGCAACTGCGCACGCGCTCTTCCCGCAGCATCACGTGGCAGCCGACTGCGGAAGGCGGAGCTTGCGAGCCAAGGTGTGGATTGCGGGTGGAATGTGCTTCTACCGCCTTTGTCTCGCATTTTCAAGCCACTAAGGGGGCGCGATGTAAACCCTGGTCCGCTTGTCTTTACTCTCGGGGATGGAAGAGGTGGGCGTGCCTAATCCCGGAGCGTGCCTTTAAATACGAGCTGACACTTTCACTAGGTTCCCTCGAGGACAGCGATTACGAGAGATCCTACATATAGGGGTTCACAGGAGAGGTGGGTGTGCTCAATGGTACGCCATTGCGAAAAAACCATAGAATTCCGTCAAGAAAGCGCATAGAGGGGACCGCCTTTTCTGGCCTTTGGTCTTTGCTCAAGGACGGGCAGCGTCTAAGACGGCGACATGTGGACGAGTTGTGGAATGCGTTTTGGTGGGACCATGCCAATCCATGCTCCAGTCGAGTTACTCAGTTGTGCCGCTGCTGGCGGCACATTTCGTCAAATCACCAACTGAATTAGTGGGCGGACCGCTTTTGGGGCCGGGTGCTTTTGAATTCCTGCTCAGCATCCAGCGCACCTTTCATCGTGAAAGCGCCACACCTCGCTCCTTGGCACCCAAGTAACTGCTTCGTGTGGCATAAACTTTTCTGACGTGCTCCATCTTTATCGTAATCGTTTCCCTTATGTGCTTTGGATACATGTTCCCCACTCAATCTGACATATATCGCGCAATCTCGCGTCAGATTCCGAAGGGGGGGGGGGCATGAACGAAAGATTAATCGGTATCAGTTAGCGCCGCACGCTCTCGCGCGTATAACACAGTTCTGCGACGTTACGGAACGATGCGGCTGAATTCTCAATTTTGGCCTGATACACTACGCACACCTCACTTCTGAGCTAGATTGTATCCGCTTGTCCCACGCCCCATCCACCGATTTTTGACCCTCCCTCCTTCGTCAGCCATTTACCGTTTTTTCGGTCTCTGGACTGCCTCTGGACCGATTTATAAATCTCGTGATGAACTCCGCCTATTTCGTTGCGCGTCCCACCCAGCCTTTCTTCTTCGCCAACCTTTCCCGCTTTTTCCCCGGTCTCCGTACTGTCCCTGAGCGGATCTGTAGGGTTGGAGGTGAATCGCGCATTCTGGTGCATGCTCCGCACACCAAGAAATTCACTTCCTTCCACTTCCTTCCCTTCGCCCACTTTTTCCGATATCTGGAACTGTCTCGAACCCAGTTACTGTTCTAGCAACGAACTTGGCTCACTTTGTTGCATGCCCCTACCACCAAAAGCAGTTAGCCTCTTTTTCATCGCCGACTCGTACCCCTTTTCCCGGTCCCTGGAACTTCATGAAACCGAATTATAGGTCCGGGCGGACAGCGCCAACTTTGGCGCAAGCCCCGCCCACCAGTGGCGGTTGTTCTGCTTTCCTTCGCCGACCTCTACCCCTTTTGCCGGGCTCCGCGATTCTTTGGAGCCGAGTTGAGGACTCTTGTGACAAACTCCGCCCACTAATGACACCTGACCCACTTTTCTTCGCCGATTCTACCCCTTTTTCCTGGTCTTTGAAACTTCATGAAACCGAATTATAAGTTCAGGGCAAGCCCCGTTTTTCCTCCAGAACTGGGTATTCGGCTTTCAATGACTATAACTTTCTTCAGAATGACCCTTTAGCGATTATTGTCCACCTGAGATAGACTAGAAGGTTTGAGCTCTCTAACGAATACTTTACCCTTTCCAAAATTGATGGAGTCGAAAAATCGCCCCGTTTGACCGTTCTGAAGGAATCGCGGACCGATTTCGCAGAGCGCTGGTTTTTGGGTTTGAACTGCTATAACTTTCTTCATATTCAACTTTTTGCAATTATTGTCCCCCTGGAAGGAACTAGAAGATCAGTTCTTTCTAATGATACTTGATCTTGTTCCCAAAATGAATCGTTCAAAAAATCGTTTTGTTGGACCGTTTTTTTTTCACGCATTTTCGGAGCTGCTCTCCTGAAAATACGAGTCAACATTCAGACACCCATAGCTCTCTTCAAACTCAGTTTTGTGGGCAGTAGTGATACGGTGACATCGCACAAGCTTTGCGCTTCATAACAAAAAATACTAAATGCGCTTCAGAAGATAGCCGACAGAAAAAAAATTTCAAACTCTTCTCTAAGCCTTCAGTAGTCATTCTACCCAAGTGGCCTCTCTTTTAGGAACTTAGGTCTACTTTGAAGACACTGGTTCCCTTCGAGAGCTTATTTGTGTGCGTGAACAGTCAAATATGGATACTTTTGCAGTGGGCTGTTTTGCTGGTGAGGTGCGCCATGCACTCGTTTGTGTTAGTAGTGGTAGAAGCACTCGAGAGTTATACCTCTCACCTACGTATTGCGGCATTGACCTTTGCAAATACGACCACCTCCCCCCTCTTCGTTTGGTCAAACACGACCCCCTCGTTGGATTTTCTCCAACGAGAGGATCGTATTTGGACATTTGGCCTTGCGGAAGCAGTGTGGTTTTGCTCGGGTTACGCGCAGTCACCTGACGACGCATTGCGCCCCAATGGCAAATCCTGGCAAATAGCAAGGCACTGCTGGCTATTTGTCAACAATTGCATTGGGGCGCGGGCAGTACCGATAGCTCGTCTACCCCATCCTTCTCTTCATTTTCGAGCGAAGGAGGGGGAGCCCCCGTTTTGAGGCCTCGTCAGCCTTTTTCTTCCCCCTTTTTCATCATAATCAGTCAACTTCCTACCTATAACTTCGCTACCGACCGCATAACTCCACGAATTCGTTCTGAGACTGTTGCTCTAAATGTGATCCCACCACGAACCGGGTACGGAGGATTCAGAGAGACCTCCTTTGAATAATAGCTAATGGTTGCGCACTGATGCTCGATTCTTCTTGTTGCAGCCTAGAGCGTAGTGATTCGATTCAATCGAGAATCAATCCATTTCTGTCAAATACAGGACTGTTTTCAGAAATGGATAGCAAGGATGTAGTCACAGAACCAGTTGTTGCAACGATTTCTGAGATTAAGAATGATAGTTCTGGGAGTTTAGCAGATTCTATTTGCAATTCAAACAAAGGTGGGTAAACGATTGGACTTTTATACCCGCCTTACTAGAACTGCTTCCAGATTCTCCTTCTCAGAGCAATGAGCGGTGCTCCTCTGCGAGCCGAGAAGGAGACACACACAAGACTGTATTTGAAAACGTTGGTAGATTGGTTCCTCTTTTACTCATTTATTATCTAGGAAAAATTGTTGCTTTTTGCAGATTCAATACCTTGGTTGCTCGAGAATCAACGACCCATCAAGCGAGTCGGAAATGTTAATGATCATGCGATTTCTGGATGAACAACGCACTGCCACTAGTGTCACTGTAACTCTAGCTGTGCCACATCTTGCTAGTGGAATTGTCCTGTGAGCGATGCTTAAGAGTTAATTACGTTTCGGGTATATGCTGCTAGAAAACATTTTTTTTTTGTTCCACACCGCCTCTTCTGATCAACGAGGCTATTTTGGCCTCATACACTATACAAGAACGATTTCTCAGTATGATTTCTCAGGTGCCATCGTAATTAGTTGCACTGGAGCGCGCAACAATTGCTTGTGTATTTCGGGAAATCTGTGGGCCAGGGGAGTGTGGGCAGTCCAGGGGGTGGGGCTGGGGGCAGTCACTTGACGTGCGTGAAGATTTGACTAGTTCTATGACCCCTCGCGGATTCCCTGCAAAATTCTGCAGCAACCTTACCAACGCTTGCGCACTGAACCGGTCCGCCTTTTGCACGACGACACCAATGTGGGTCGCACCCTTCCGCGCGTCTGGGTCGTCCCACGTTGCCATGCTCCGCATTCTAAATCGATGGTTCTCCGTATAAGGGCGATGTCAGACTTTGCGATTCGAGCGATTCGCTAGCGAATCGCTCGAATCGCAAAGTCTGACATCGCCCTAAGACGGCGACGTTCTCGTCGTGGCTCTCGTCGTGGAGTGCGCAGAGAAAACGAAGGACACTGCGCGCCCACCGCGAACGCGGCTACGATGGAACCCAGGAAACCATACTAAGAAATCGTTTCTGTAATACACTATTGTTCCCCTGTACAACTTGTGGTCACTTTGCTCATCGAATTTTTCTAGCGGGGGCCAACAACTTCTCCACTATTCCCTTTTGGGTTCTAGAGTACCCCATAGATTCTTCTTGTTTGAGATTTTTCCATTCTTCTGTGCAATGCTTAGTGAGAAACTCTGATTGGGTTAGCAGTCGCCCTGGTGTTCGTTTATCGCTCCGAGGGAAATTTACCCACTTTAGCACCTGCAAGAGAGACCTGGGTTAAAGAGGGTAATTAAACTTATACTCATGGATGCGTTTTCGAACTGTGATTTGGAATTCACCTTCCAAATTTGCGAAACAGTTCTCACAAAAAGTTTGAAGGCTGTTCAAATGGGTGATCATACGAGGGACAGTTCAGTCGAACGTCTGCCAGCAGCCGCTTGGCTTCGTTGGTGATATCATTTCGGATCTTGATGGAATTTAAGTTTTTGCTTTCTAATTATTATTTAATTATAATTATTAATTATTATAATTAGTATTTATTCCTAATTTCAATCTGACCACTATTCATTGTTGATGCGTCACGGTGTTTTCGATCAACTATTTTAGTGTCGTGCTACTGCCGGAAGTGACGTCTACAAACGGTAGAGGTATCACTTTCATGCAGGGTCAAGCGTGCGTTGAGGAATCCTCGACGGGTCGGCAGGGGGAGGGTCGTATTTGGCCCGTTGGGGGGATGGAAGCACCGGGATCATTCCTGTCGTGGGACTTCAAAAAAGCACAAAATCAAGAAGTGATCGATGGCATGCTAGCTGCAAGCGGTGCGAGCCAGTATTTCCAATAACAATGTTATTCCGCACTTATAAAATTCACATGGTCCGAAATGGTTCGCGTTAAAATTTTACGCTTCCTCGTGCTTGAAGGACTCAAAGTTAAGGAATTTCAAATTCCCAATTCCGACGGATATTTTATCTTCTGAATGAGCCACCGCCACGATAAGGGTTGTGAAGCACACGGCGCGTCCCAGAGTGGGCCCAATCAGTGCGCGCACTCTAACTACGGCTCCGTGAAGAAAGAATATCGATTCACGAAAAGATCAAGAGGTTTTCGAAAGTTCCCGTTGGAGGTGGCAGGTAAGGATCCACTATTCAACAAAAAATGCAGTCTTCGATGTCAAATTCATAAGCATTTAATCGTAAAGGTTTAAATTTGCTGTGCATTCTTACTCTTATAAGGGGAAAATCACGTGCATTCCAGATCTACTCCCAGTTTCGTTCAAAATCGACCTCGAAAGGAGCTATAGTCGTTGAAAGAAAGTCATGCAGCGAAAAATTCCTTTCGATGGTACTCAGGCAAAATTGAAAAAAATGGTGTCCCGGTGGTAGCACAGTTGCCTGGAAAGCAAGAGATACTGAGATACAAGAGATACGGGTACTAATCCCGGCTGGGGCGAAGGTTTTGCTCATAACTCAGCATTCTTGTGATAACTTTCGTGACGCGAACTGCGGCGTAAAACAGCAGTTATCAAACGAAAACTAATCTTAGCATTTGGACGAGATACCCAGCGTGAACCACATGATACGCAGCGTGTACTATGGTATTGCGGCTGATTTGAAAACGCTCGAATTAGTGGAGCCATGGAGCAAGCAAATTATACAACCCGTCCGACCGGCCCCTTCCCCGTTTGAGAGGGGGCACTTGTTAACGGCTCCATCGATAGTTTACTTTGCTTCCTTTTTTTCATTTTTAGTCAACTTACCACTCATAACTCCATTGCCAACCCATGTGGACCCACAAGTTTGATGTGGGGGTGTTGCTTCAAGCATGCGAGTAATTTTGAGACGCTTTCGAAGTTCTATTCCTCGTCACAACAATTGATTAATGAATGTGACGTTTTGATGGGAGAAAATATTTTTCATCCGTTGCTCTATCGCAAAAAGCGCTTCCCTATCGTGGTATCAGAAAATCGTATTTGCTTACAAGTTACTGAAGTTATACCTTTTGAGATAGCGAAATGGACATGCAAGTAAAGGGACTGGTAAATGGGTTATATGCTAGAAGCAAACCTTTACTCATGACAGTCTCATACATTGGGTTAATTTCAACAATGAATCGTTTCAAACATTAAAGGCAAAAACTTCATCATCTTCAAAATCAGAAACAGTATCAGCAACGGGAGGCGCCACTAGTCGGACCGTTCGATTGGTGGTGTGTAAGGAAATTCTTATGAAACAATCTCCGTGACCCTGTCAGGGAATCATATCGCAAATTCGGAAGGTGGGTTTGATATCACCTTCAAGATAGGCCGTAATTGCCACCCCCGCTACATGTCTCAGCTGAACAAGTAATACTGATTATTGAACTCGAAGATTACCCTTATCGAATGGCTACAATGGAGCGCGCCAGAGTAGACGCTGAATTGCGGCTGCCTACAGAGTTTCATCATTCTCGACGCTTCTTCCGACCTCTTTCCTGTGTTGAATTCCCTCTGCACAGGTCAACTATTAAAGTATGTAAAGTTAATTCGAAGTGATTGAGTCACGATCATATTGAAGATGCAATACATTCCATTTAACAGCAGATTCGTAACGATCGTGCGATCGTGCATTTGCACTACTGATGTTGTACTACTGTTCAGAAACCAGAACAATAGTACCCTTTCATGGTGATATCGATTTTGTATACGGGCATCAGCTCGCTTTCGTATTCCTTTATAAGGTGGAAGAGGGGGAAACAAAACAAGCGGAAGGGCAGGCGAACCCCTGAAGGGTGTGGACCGTCTCGCAATTACCAGCGAAGGATATGCCTCGGCGATTTAGCATCCCAGCGACGCTATGGGCGCTTGCATAGTCGGTCGGACGACAAACGGTCGCAGGTGTCGCATAAACCGCGGTTGCATGGAGGAAGCGACGCGGTGACCCAATGGAAACCCAGATATCACGTGACTGCGCGTCTTGGTATTTCGAAAGTCCGACTGTAGTGTGGGATAGTAGCTGCGTATTGATCGTGCTGTCGCCCGACAGCTGCTGTCGTACGAAAACGATCGTAAGTGTCGCATATTTGCACGATCGATACGCATCCAATGCTTTGCGACGCTAATGATCGTTGCTGTCATCCGACCGACTATGCAAGCGCCCATCGGCGCGGCACCCCTCCCCTCCCCTCGCCTGGCTAATCACTCGCCACAAGTCTCTGGATGTTCAGCAGAGAGAGCGTTAGCGTTTAAAGGGAGGACAGCACCGGCATCGGTGCCACCGGGCACAGAAGGTGTCCCATTTTACGGGTTGTGGACCGTTCTCATGCTTTTTTTCTGCACTCCAACAATACTGACCTCTTCTACCCTAATTATAATGGGCTGCCTTTTGACCATGAATTCCGCCTTCAAATGAGGATTCCACGACAAGGTTGGAGCTCTAAGAAGGGAATTCATACCTAGTCGAAGGGCAGTTGGGCTTCATAAGAGTGCGGAGAGATGCGCGTTCTGCAGCGAAGAGTATGCTCTCAGCAGCCTAGTAGGGCCATATACGCGCCGCTGCACGCCACCCTCTCTCCAGAAGAGGTGAATATCGAAGGAAATCCATGCCCATGGCTCCTTACTGTGTGAGAATGGTGTCGCGGGTGAATGTATACGCGGAGAGCACAGACGACTCGCGAGTGGCGAGAGTGCATGTCGGCGCGGGAGCGCTCACAGAACAGGCTAAAGTCCTCGATGAGTCATCGACAAATCCCCGACCGACTGAAGAGGGGAGCATCGATGAGAGTCGTGTAATGCGGAAGTCAACGGCAACAAAGGGGTCTCGTTCCTTGGGTTCTGTGCCGTTTGACGCCGACGACATCACTGACCACCTCTGCTTCGATTTCTAATGGGCTGCAACTCCTCCTCTAATATTATCACACATGCCAAGACTCTAGCAACATAAGTCCAAGAACGACTTTCTCTTAATCTCGGCATGGAATTTTGATGTGTAGTGATTGGTTGTAGCATGCCGAAACGCAAGCCTAACAAAAGCTATTGTAATCTTGTACAGGCTACAAGCAACATAAGCCCAGCATGTGGGCCAGTGTATTCCAAACTTTCTGCAGGATTAGAAGCGTTGGCCTCCTTGCCTTGTAGTTTGGTGTATGCGCACTGGTAGAACAGTACGCCATGTGTACTCTTAAGTAAGAACCAGAGTGTCTGTTCGCTACAGGGGTAAACACTGAGTCGTTAATAAAGCTGGTCACCCTGTCAGCTCTTGGGAACTTTATGTTCTGCTCAGTCTATTACATGGCAGGCATGTACAAGTCTCAGATGGCTACAAGACCGAAAGTAGCAATAATTACAACTAAACGAACATACAGCGACAACGAACTGAAATGGACAGTGAATTGTGGACGTCGACAAGATAGGGGTAAAGAAAGGGAGTCAGTCAGGTCCTCGGAGAATTTGATCAAGATAAGAACTAAAGGTTTAACGTATGTGAAAGCGAGTCATAAATCATTGAGCGTTCAAATGCAGATTCAGAGCGATTGACAAGTAACATTGTGGCCATGATTCCACTCACCTCTTTTTTGGTAGAGGAATTACATGAAGACGTTGAGTAAATGATGTTTGACCTGCTGAGGTCGAATACTTTGCTAATAGCTCAGCATTCTTCTTAATCCCTTTGGCGACCGCGCACTCTAAACGTGTCTGGCGCGTGGGACTGCGCGTGTTTTCGTAAGATGAGGCTCACAGGGGTTTTCTTGTGTTATGCATAAATAGTTTCTGGACCATTCTGTGTGTGTTTGCGGAAGAGGTCCCCAACTAATCAGTGCTCAAAGACTTGGAAAATCATCAAAATTAAATAAGTAGTGAGGAAATTATCATCCAGGAATTTTCCGCCGTGGCCCGCCGGCAGACCATATGGTCCCTACGCAGCCGATTTGGTGTGGCCCGCCGACGGGCCATACGGTCGTCAAAGGGTTACTGATACATGCCGCCAACATTTGAAAAAGCAACCGAAGTATGTTTAGGCTACACGACAGTGCTGGTGGAGAGTTGGCTTCATTCCCAGTGCAAAAAATTCGGTTTTGCGTGCGAGGCCGTTTGGATTCGGCACAGGACCATTGTTTCTGCATATCTTTCACGCATCAAGGGACAGATGGGGAACAGATTCATCAGTGTCACGTTTTTAGATGCGGACAACCAAATACGGTAAGTCCTTGTGTTCTTGAAGCAGCAACTCAGAGACCAATGGTGGCGGTCGACAATGAAACTGTTGATGTCTAGTTGGCTGGAAATGAAATAAAATAAAGAAAACCGCCGATGAAGCCCTTGAACAAGGAATAAAAAACAAGTCCGAGGCGTGTGCAGAGATGTAGAGATAATGGCGGGACCGACCTGATGACTTTCTCTGGTCAGTATGGAAATGGCAAGGCTTCATTTGTTCCACTTGCTGTCAAACCGTGCATGAATCTTCTCATAAGACTAAGGAAAGATGCGCTGATGCTGATGAAATGATGCGCTCCGAGAACGAAGAAGAAATTGATTCAATCATTCTATTTTATCATAGAATATGTTTTTGGAACAAGAATATTAAGGGACATTTTTGTTAAAAAAATCAAATACGGCAGAATTTTTGGACGAACTTATTAATTTAGTGGGGTCGTTAAGGATGCCGACTAGTTTATTTTTGTTGACCACTGTGTCGGCACCACTCAAGGATCCATATCAATCATTAGGGCGACGTCAGACTTTGCGAATCGAGCGATTCCCTACAAATCGCTGGATACGTACGTTTCGCCAGCGGATCGAACGTTGCACCAGCGAATCAATTTATGTACCAGCGAGTCGGATTATGTACCTGCGACTCAATAGTGTCGGGACCGAATATTCAAAGGAAGTCCCGCCACTTTCAAACAGTGTCACTGAACAATAAAACAGTTTGAAGGTGGCGGGACACCCTTCGAACGTTGGGTCCCCCCCACTATTGAGTCGCTGGTACATAGTTCGACTCGCTGGTACATAGTTCGATTCGAGTACAGTTTTATTCGCTGGTGCAAAGTTGGATTCGCGTGCAACGTTCGATTCGCTGGCACAACGCTCGTATCCACCGATTCGCTAGCAAATCGCTCAATTCGCGAAGTCTGACATCGCCCTTGCCATTCATCTATCATACGTAAAATGCTACAACTGTCTATCTTTACGGCAAGATTCAGCATTATCCAAACATCATCATCTCGATGGGTAGTGGGCAAAGATATACGATCACACACTAAGTGAGCTTGTGCTTTGCCCACGGAGGGCAGAGCAGGCAGAGCCGAGGGCAAAAACCTCTGTCTTATTAATCAGTTTATTTATTTACTCGAATTGCTGCGTAAGCCTCTCGTGAGAAGACCACACAACAGACATAACCACCAAGATTATGTATACGACCTGTAGCTCAACAATTCACTTTTTGAGCAGGGCATTTGAAAAGCACAAAAAAGTGACAAGCAAGTGCTGCATTCGCCTTAGAAAAATAACTAGAACCCACTCGATAGATAAAGCTGTGAAGCCCGAAGTTGGTTCGAGGCGTTGCATATGAGATTTTTCCGACTCTGGTCTGCCTCTAGATTTGGTCCACCAGTAGAATTTGGATTAGGATACGTGTCGCGGCGTCGCCGATTGATGGTTTACTCAGCTATGTGATGCGAATGCATGAGAACAGAGAGGTGGAAGTTTCTCCCAATATCCTATTTCTGTACGATCGACGTGGTCCTTGCAGAAACAATCCAATATCAGTCATTAGAGTGTTCTCAGGCATTGCTCGTTGTACAGCCATTCACCAGCTGATATGGCTTAGTCTATGATCCGAACCAGTAGAGCTAGTTTGTATTTTGTAAAACAAAAAGTCCAAAGGCTTCCTAAAATTGGAAAATCGCTCCAGGCTTTCGCTTCGATGTTCTCGTATTCGACAAGTCCTTTATTGATACAAAGCCAACATATTCGGTCAATAGTCATAATGCCAACATTGAAGGAAATTGAAACGTGTATATGCAAACAAAAAAAACCAGTGTGCATCAACAACGCTCCCTTAGCACAAGATAACGCTGGCAAAGCACACTTGATCGTGAGGCCAGCATTACGTAGCCTCCCCTTCGTTTCATTTCTTCAACCCATTCATTCTATTCCTTCCCACTCTAGCTCTGTAGTAACCCTAGATCGACGCTGCCGACGAAGCACCCCTTATGTTCATCTTATCGCACGCGTTAGGGCGCTAGCGACCACTGCGCTAGGTGTATCACGCAGAGTCTAACGTCATTCTATCACGGCGGAGCTCCCACCTATAAACCGCCACTGTGTAGGACTACATGCTAGCTTCTAAGGGTGAGTAACAGGTGGTGGAGATGCAGGATAGCTAGCTAAATATTAGAATGAAAGTTCCCAGTGGATGAGCTCTGAAGAAAGGTGGTACGCTGAATTGGCCGTTATTGGAAAAGTGAATTGTTTTTTTCACATGGTGCATTAGTACCAAAAAAAGTTGAAGGAAATGGCTCAGAACTCGCGAAGCGGAGTTCTTGATGTGCTTGTTGGTTTTCTCTCTGCACGGGTCTCAGCAACCAAGTCCGTCAACATGAATGCTCTGCTCTGCCTCTCTCCCAAAAGGGGATCTCGACGGCATGGGAGCGGCTGCGGCAACCAATAGGAGGCGGGAGCTGCCACTAACGCAGCCATTCCCTCAACTTAGGCCTTGTTAGGCCACTGAAGGGGCACTTTTCGCTGTGGAGGCGCCATCATTTTCCCTCCCAGATTTAGTCTTTCTTTACATTTGGTACATTTTTCCTTTGCGACTTTCATTTTATGGATGGAAAGGTTGGATGCAACGTGGAAAGTGAAGTCGAGATGCTGCTCGAAGCACGCATGAGCATCGTGCAGGTGGTCATTTGGCTCTGATATTCTTCCTCATCGGCCGTAACAGTAAGATGGTAATGTTCCATTGGGAGAAAAAATCAACATTTTTAGGCTGTAAGATTTTAATAGCATAGAGTGAGATATTTTCAAGCGTGCAAAGATGCGAACTGCTCGCATGCGGATTCTGCGATGAAAAGGGAAGCTCATTAGAAACTAAGTTAAGGATGGTCAGTGATCCACGAAAGAAGTGGAAACCGAAAAATGG
>KZ345378.1:76909-96814 GCA_002352805.1 Teladorsagia circumcincta
CGTTCAAAGAAAAAAATTCAGGTAAAACACGAAAGGGTATAGGCAACGAGTAGTCGCTTTTGTACTCCTGGATGTCCCCTTTCAAATAAATGCTCAACCACCTCTGGAGGTTCAAGTGGGGTCAAACTAAATCTGAGCGACATTTCAAATGCAACAACCTAATATAAACTGGGGTTTTTTCACGACCGGGCTGGAGATCAATGACTGATTGAGTTCTCTTCTTTTTATAACCTTCTGACACTGGAATGGGTGTAATGGTATCAAAAATTTTAATAAACTCATAAAATTTTGGAGTTATCGTCCCTTTGAAATCCATGTTCCCCTTCCAAACTTCCATTTCTCTTTCCTACAATATGTAACGTGAAAGGATAAGACTTAAGTCACATTCGGTGGTTCCGTACAGGGACAATTTTGCCACGCTGTGCGTGAGTTTGGCGCGTCAAAAAAGAGGTGTGGGTATCACGAGCCCGTTACGTGCAAATCCGCATGGTTTTTCCATCGAACGTCATTGGTGAACTGCCGTCAAAGGGTTGATGCTAGTTCACCAATGACGTTCGATGGAGTAACCATAATTGCACCACCCTCCATCCACCGTGATACTCCTTTCAGAACCTGTTCCTGATTTCGAAAGTTGTGAAGAACAGCCAACACCTTAAAGCAACAGTCTCAGCAGGGTTCTAAAAATTTTGTGCTATGGGGTAGAAATGATGCGTTAGCCTAATCAAGACCATAGGAACTGTCACTGACCCGAAAACTCACCTTAGGAAGCCGCAAAGAAGCCAGGAAGACGCCGTTGACAGGGGCGTTCGCAATTATCTTGGGGAATGCCCATTTGCCAATTATTGCCGCATCTTTTTCATTGGTTTTACTTGCTTATTTCATTTGATTGTTACATTTCTATTCTTATATGACGCATATGTCTCTGATTGTATTAGGGCAAATGCGGTTGAAATCTGGCGAAGTAAGTAGTTCAGACAACTCGTCCACCAGGTGAAACCTGTTCAAAGGCTTCGCCGGCGGATTTCTTTGTTGTTTCCTTTATTACCAATTAACTCTTTGCGTACAACTCCGTTACCGACCGCTTAACGCCTCGAATTCGTTCTGAGACTGTTGCTTTGAAAGGGGTGGTGATGTTTTGATTTTTTTGTGCGCTGAGTTCCAGGACTTTTATTCCATCGAGAGGTTGATGTGGGGCAAAAAGTTGGGAATGGAATGTTTTGTTTTTGTCTATGCTTGGATTCCGTAATGAAGCTGTTTAGATCGAAGCCGGCCGTGGTTTCATCTCTCATTTTGAACGGTGTACCTGACGTTTTGCGCGGCGAAGTCTGGAGACTTTTAGCCAAGGTGAATCTTCATGTGTTTTGTAGCTCGGTTTATATCTGCCCAGTGCACTTTCGACAAATGTTTTTTTGAGATGAACCTTGGTTTAGTAACAGTAAAAAGTTAGAACATTAGAAGATTAGAAGAGCGTTTTTCTTCTAGATTCCGGCTCACTGAGTTCGATATAACCAATTATGTTTGCGATTTTCTGGAACAGTTTAGGGTAAAAACTTTCGCAGTTGTTGCTAAGTTTCCCTTCATTTTTTTGCGTGTGCTTTTTCAAAATTTTGTGGAGTAATGGCTTCTTTAGCGTCATTGAATCGGAGCAAGGAAACTGGGTTATGTTTTCAAGACGGGGCAACTAATTCATATTTCTGGCTGAACTTTCGCATGGCAAACTCTGGAATTGAAACAGCAGCTAGCAATCGAGTCAATCAACTAAGTATATCCACAAAGATTCCTTTCCTTATTTTTGGTTATTGACTGCCGTCTGGCCGTTTCACTTGTGTTTTTCGCAGTTCCCCATGCGAATGTTTCACAAGAGTATGCGTCTAACATAAGTGAATTACGATAAATTTTGTATTATAATACGATGAACATTTGCATTAGTGAACTCTCGTTCATCAGTATTTAAAGTAGGTATTTTCTTCTCATTGGTCGTGAGAATGGTTAATCTACTTGATAATTTCAGGTCCACCTCGATCCTGACCTCGTCGGCACCTATCATCGATTATTAACACAGGTATGCCTATCAAAGTTCCATTCTTGGTCAGAAGGTCTCAGTTCCGTAATGAGAACGAAACTGAGACCTTCTGACCAGGAATGGTCAAAAAGTCGGTACGAATTCTTTGAAAGAGGTGACACCGATGCATTTGTTTGCCTACTGGGACCTTAATGGAAAGTTTGCGAATAGTTGGAGGCTATCTCGATAAGGATAGCTAAAAATGCGGTGCAACCCCTATCAGGTTGATGCGAAAGCCTTGGGATACAAATTGACATGGTCCATCGTTTCTCTACGAGAACCTGCTGCTCTCGTGACGTCTGTCACCACATTCTAGAAAAATCTTAGGGTTACTACCGGTAATATTCAAGTTGGTCCCCGAGCGCTCTTGTGAGCCACGTAACAGTTGTCCAGAGATCAACTTTGAGCAATCGCCTTCTACGAATTGTGCCGCGGCTTCAGTGCTCGTTCCGCTGCCTCCAACATCAACACTGCATTCGGAGAGGGCATGATTCGCTCGCTTCCATTCTGGAAATACAACGCTCGAAAACGACATTTCTTTCGACGAACAATTGCTATCGATGTTGGCCGACTTCTCAGTGAAGTGAAGAAGCCGGAAGCTACGAACAGCGAATTGGCAGAATCTGTTGAGTGCGGTGACGACGTGAGAGCAGCGACAAGACGGATAACAAAGGCCGCGGATCGACTGTTACCGTATTCCCCGGCCGCGCCCTTTAACACATTGACGACCGCCGTTGTGCGCGTACTGTTACAACATTTTCGTATTCTCTCATCAATAGGCGTTGATCCTTCAGCGTTTTCATTATCAGTAGTGAACAATTTTTTCGGATCCAGTAATGCACCTGGACCGTTGTGGGACAAGATAAAACGCCGGAAAAATTAAGGAGAACTGGTCTACTTCACGTGAAAGTGTGGTATGACATCATACCACACGGTGGTCAACGTGTTAAACGAATTAGATAGATTTCCAACACCCACTCCTCGAACTGCGACAACCGTCTTGTCACCGAAACCACGTTGCCACATTCACCCTTCTACACAGATGCTTGCCACATTCACCCTTCTACAGCACAGATGCTCCGTACAATGAACGGGCTCCGTAACTCCGGGGTCCATACTGTCGTCGTGGAGTGCGCGGATAAACGACAAGAGAGGCATGTCTAATGCCACGTAGCATCGATTTGAATGCGGCCGCGGACTACGGTAACAGTCGATCCGCGGCCTTTGTTATCCGTCTCATAGAGCAGCGCTGCTAGACACCTTCACGAGCACATCACAGGAAGGTTATTGCTCGATGGATTCCGCACAAACTGACCGACAATCTTCATAACACGCATGCTCAATCGGCCGGTCGCTCCTTTTCCCAGTATGTGGCTGGATCCTCCATGACAAGAGCATGAGGGTCGCTGTGTGGCTCCGAAAAGGAGAAGATCCGGCCGTGCAGCTTAAGCCGAAAAAGCCTTCGAAGAAGGTTTCACTGTGCTGTTTGTGGCTCAAAGGGAATACTATACCGCAAGCTGCTTCCTCAGGCCACTCTGGCACGGCCAACATCTACAGCAGTCACCTCCAAGAACTCGCTCATGCACTTGAACAAAAAAATGACCGAGAAGGATTATCTCCATCTCTTGCTGATATGGTTGTTGATCTGATCGTAAAGAGCTCGGATAGAAATGAAATTGGGTGGTTCTCACTACCAGATTCTACGGACTTCGGTCGAAGTGGCTGCGATCCACCTTTGTCAAGGCAGCCTGAAAGGGAATCTTCGCGATCTATGGTCCACGTAAAAATTTAGTAGAGGCAAATATCGTTCTTTGCTCATCGCGAACCAATTTATGTAAGAAGAGTAGAAAAAAGTAGTAACGTTCAAGAACATAAACTTTAGCTAATGTGCCTCTGCGAGTTCGCCAATATAAATGGTCCAAAAATGCAAAAAAAGCGGCAATGCAGCTCCCCTCACTCCCCTCCCCCCCCCCCCAACCATCTTTGCATATACGCTAAATATTTGTAGCTCGGTCATAATGGTGGACCAGCTATGCTTCGAAATGGCTCTGTCCTTCTACATGTCTCACTCATTTTTTAGGATTGCCCTTCCGAACAAGTGATCTTGAAAGACATTCACAGGACGTTCCCTGCTCACGAAAGTTTCAAAGAAGCTGGAGGTGAAGGCCAAGAATCGCTCTACAAGATCAGCAAGGTTTTTTTTTCTTTCAGATACTATAATTTGCTCTATCAATGACAGCTTTCAATCAAACTGAACTTATTGCTTATATTGACTTCAAATTCAATGAATTTTCAAGCGTATGTAGTTGCATATGGTTCCATTTTGTAAGAAAATTCATGCAAATTGTTCAATTTTGAAGTCACCTCTTCCGCTGAAAGACACTGACCTGAAATTTCTAGTTGAGGCTCACCGCATAAAGGCTGATCATCACTGAAAAACACTTGTGGTCGTTTCCATGTATTGCGCATTGCCCCTCCCCTCCCTCCCCCCCCGCCCACCCACCACTCGATCAACGGACTTTCAGGTAGGTGGAATGAGAATCGGACTGCGTTGGGAGTAGATGTTGGGACGGAGTGACGGAGTTGGAATGGGAATTTTAACTGTGGGAGGAGGGGAGGGGAGGGGGGAGGAGGGTAGAGCTGGAGAAGGGGAGAACTAACTCGAACTCACTATTTGTATATTATTATTATAGCTCTGGGTGTGTAGTCGCTCACCGGATCATCAAGCATAATTTAACTTATGCCACACAGCGATTGGGTTACTCAAAGCGGCACCGGCTTTCAGGCCTAGATTTGAGGACTTCGTAGTGGGTGAGCGAAGGCGAGTAAGAAATGGCGCCGGGGTCAAAAATGAATGGCTAAGTCGTGATGAAACCGCTATGCATAAATTTCTGCCATTCAGGAATAAACGTTGTCCCTTTGGCGCAAACTAGCACTAGCTTCAAAATTAAATACAACACTTGTAAGTAGGGCTATGGATGAGTATCCTAAGAGACTTTTGATGAAAATATTCTTCCCCGTTTCAATCCATTGCGACAGTTAACAACGTGGTCACAAGGGAGTACAACTGTCAATAGTGGCTACTAGTTCGCACTCTTGGAAGCGCGTTGGCCCGAAAAAGCGGTTTTGGAAGAACACGCTGATCACGAAAGGCTTAAGGTTGAACAAGCAATTCATGATATGTTAAGAAGCATTCAATACAAATAAAGCCGTCTCATATAAAGTTACAGTACACTGTCCACACTAGTTTTGTGAACTCCCAAGACGGATGTCGTGAGTAGACCCTTTCACAGATTCTCTCCTTGACTGAACGGCAAGGGAGTCATTGCCTTCGCTTGATCGTTGCTACCGTTATCATCAATCGCAGCATACGTGGCGTCTGCGCCCTCTCGCGTACGACGCTTCGTCTAGCTTTCCTCTCCTCAAAACGTTTTTGTCAGCCTCACGATCAACGTTTCTTTTCTACGACGCTTTTTACTTTTTTTTTTACCACCAGCCCTCCTTTTCGCACTACTTGTCCAATTTACGGGCAGAGTAACACCCCAATTTGGTCGCGACCTATGCCTTTAAGATTTAAATACTTGTTAATCTCGTTATCGTAGTTAATGGGGAAAACTTGTCTAGCCAAGGACATAAATCAAGTTGTATCTGTGAATCGCTGCAGTGAGTAACTCCTCATAGGTTCTTGCCTAATTAGATAATGGGAGATCCGTGATCAAGGCACCAAATAAGCTCTTCAGTTGACTTTTGACAATTTTTTATAATATCTCATGGTTCCATGCAGCAGATAATCAAAAAAGCTCGTGAGCCAACGTATAAGTTCGCTAATGGTCACAGGTATCCAGTGAATTGAACCAATCAAGAGCTTTTTTCGGAACACTAGTCATGAACGCTAATTACTTTCTCTTAGGCGTACTCTCTTTACGATGAGGAAGTATCGTATTGTCAAGGGCTTTCATTTTTGGCGGCCAGTCTGCTGCTTCACGTAAGTATAAACAACTTAACTTCAATGCTTCTCCTTCTTCTTCTGTAGTCATCATTTCTGTTCAGATGAGCGAGGAGCAAGCCTTTTGTACGCTTGTCAAAATTATGTACGATTATCAATTGAGGGATTTATTCAAGCTCGGTTTCGACTCGTTGCATTTGCGGTTCTATCAATTGTCCCGATTATTACAGGTGAGAATTTTGCAGGTTTCCAATCAACAAGCAGTTTTGAGTATCCTCGAGTATCTTCAGGAATACGAAAGCAGCTTAGCTTCGCATCTCGAACATATCGGAGTGGAGACACACATGTATGCCTCACAATGGTTCCTCACTTTATTCACTGCAAAGTTCCCTTTGCAAATGGTGTTTTTCATCATTGATCTGTTTCTCAGTGAGGTTCGCTTCGTATATTTTTCATAAACACTGGCTACCATATGATTTGGGGGTGCCCGTTATTCTCCCCAAAACCTCCACCGGGAAATAGAAAGCGATTTTTTCCATCCTCGTTTCTTTCTTGCTCCATAAACGAGGCTCCACGAAACATTCATAAATTCAAATCTAAATGGTCGTATGGGCTCTCTTTCATAACAGAATGAATGGCCATCTATGACTCCAGCAATATAGTCGTAGAGCTGGGTTAAAGGCACTCTCCAGGATTAAGCATGCTCGTCTGTTCCAACCCCGAACGTGGTACATAAGCGGGCAAGCGTTAATACTGTGCCCGCGTTGCGGCTTGAAAGGGGACGAGGAAGGCGATAGCAGCTCGCTTGGCCCGAAAAAAATCATCAAAAATAAAAATCAATCCACACCTTCGTCCGCAAGCCCCGCCTTCCACTGTTGGCTGCCACGTGACGTTGCGAGAACAGCGCTCACAGTTGCGGCGCGTTGGCATGGTAGCTCACTGCCATTGGCGCTGGAGTAAGTGGAGCTAGCCGTTCGTAAAACTCACCCTAACGCTCTCCTTCGCCATTCCAAGCTCTAGTGTGGTTGAAATAGAGGGGGACGTATACGGGCGTAACATGGGGGTTTCTTTTGCTTTCCTTACCCTTCTATACCACTCTGCACCCATAACTACATTACGGAACGCTATTCGACACGCTCTTATCCCGGAGTTTGCCCTTAAGGGAGTTGGCTGTTCAAGGGAAGAGTGCTCCACCTGGACTTGTACACGTTTTCCACAGTATTGTTAGCATATTGTTCAAAGACCGGTGATAGACAAATTCGATGTTGTAAAAGGGAAATCTGTTCACATTGACTAGAAGTTGGACCCACAAAACTGAGTTGTGACTCTTTACGGCGGTGGTTGCGTTATAGTGACCCACCAAGGCCTAACTTGTGAAGACCGCCTCCTTTGTGGAGAGTTCCACCTCCTTGTAGCAGACCTGACCTGTGATTGGTTGTTTGTGAGGGAGTGCCGCCTGCGGCGAGAGAGTGTAGAAAAGCAGAACGAAGCATTCACATGAAGTGTTATCGTACAACCTCGTCGAGTGCTGAAATCAACCCACTAAAACCGTTTGCACCTCGACGGCTTTGGGTCGTTTCGCCTGGTTTTTTCTCCACCACTGCGCCATTTGCTGCCTCTTTTTTCCTTTCAATTACAAAATCAGCTTCTAAGGTAAATAAAAAGGAACCCTCGGTACATACGACATTAGTTTTCTCCTGAATTGAACAGTTACACTGCGTGAAGCATTTATCACAACATTTCGATGTGGTGATAATAGCGAGTCTTCGAATGTTTAGGGAATGAACACTATATTTCACATTTCTCTGGCTTTGCTTCATGATGCCGCGGACGATTTACTTCAACTGGATTTCGAGGGAGCTCTGAAGTATGTTTTTCACGCAGTTTGAAATCAGATGGACAGAAACAGACAGACAGCCAGCCAGACAGCTTCTGATTCAGTATACAGTAGGAGCGTGAAACCAACTGTTTCCAGCTAAGAGGAACGTTTCGGGCTTGCAGCTCTACTGTTGAAATTCAGCGTGCTCTGGAACCATAGTTGATTCTTTTTCATAAAACAATATGAGCCAGAAACTTTTGAAGTTGTGAACTCGAAGATGCCTTTTCGTTCAAGATTATAAAGGATTCCTGCATAGGAAGATTTTAACAGTGGAATTTTTCTCTTACTAACAACTCAATGGCGATTTTGCGGGGATGCGTACTCTCTATTTCGGAAAACAAGGAGAGTGTCAAGTGCAGACCATGCACCACAAGTGAGACGGCAAAAAAATAAACGTTATTCTTGGCTGTCGTCACTTGTGGTGTGTGGTCTGCATCCGACGCTCTTCTCGTTTCCTGAAATAGTGTATATAGATGCTCTTCAATTGTTCAGACGATTCGAGATTTCCACAGAGTGACAGCCTTCAGGTGGTGCCGCGACGTCTCGTTTGCTCACTGTGGTTTTTCACAAAATTTTCTCAGAACGAAACAAACAAAACAAAGCACACATGAATAGAAGCTGACAAAAAAACTCACCTTCAATTGCCGCTAGAACGGAGAAATCACTGGCGACGGAGGAGGGGCGTACAGTTCCTGCGCCTCCCCTTTGCCGTCGTACAGCGTGTGAGACTGGATGCGCAGACATTTGCGGTCGTTTCGGGACACCGAACCTATCTTAGGTCGATCATTTGAAGCAACTAACGTGTTGCCTTGCGGCTACTTGGCCTTGGGGAAACATTGTGCTTTTGCTCGGGTCGCTCTCAGTCACTTGACGACGCATTGCGCCCCAATGGCAACTGCTGGCAAATAGCAAGGCACTGCTGGCTACTTGTCAGCAATCGCGATTGGGGCGCGGACAGTTCAGACAGCTCGTCCACCCCATCCTTCTCTTCATTTCTGAGCCGAGGAGGAGGAGCTCCCGTTTTGAGGCTTCGTCGGCCTTTTCCTTCATTATCAGTCAACTTCCTACCTATAACTTCGTTACCGACCGCATACCCCTCGCATTCGTTCTGAGACTGTTGCTTTGAATGTTCGTGATGGTTTCACCTGAAAGTGATCTCCAACTGTCGGCAAGCATAATTGATGTTCACGTTCTACCAAACAGCTGATTTTCTGGCACCATAATTTCTTCTACAAAGATTTTTTTTCTATTTGGGATACGTCACAATCTTCATTTCTTTTCGGCTTTAGCTGAATTCTCTCTTTGTTAGGAAAATGTGTTGATAGGAATATAATATGGAGTTTTCAAAGTTGTTTCAAAGTTTCAAAGTTTCAATCTCTCCTCGAAAGTTTGTTCCAAAACGACTATTCGTAGGGATGATCGACATTTCATAACAACATTTTCGTTTAGGTATTTTCGAGTAACGCTACCTCGAAAATATAGAACGGAAGCTAACGCGAAGGCACTGATCCGTCATGCTGTGGAATTCAAGGTTCGTATTTCCTTCTTTGCACTGGATCATCTTTCATATATTCTCTCCGATTTATTTTATAATCCCGAAGAGCTTTTCTTTCAACGATTGCATACCATATCGGCGCTCACACCAGCGCTATTTCTATACTATAGTGCTACAGTGAAAAATGTTGTATCTCATGGTTGATTGCTATTGAAATCCAGAAAACGAAATACTTTTTTGCACATCCCAACTTCTGACAACTTTTTTCACATCCATTTTTGAAATGATTTTGTAAGGCATAGGGTCAATATTGTGTAAGAGGTTGACAACAACGCGCCTTCCGGATTTTAGCCACTATGAGCGCGATTACCTTCCTCCCTTACCATCTCATCATTAATTTTTCCAACTTTTTCCACCGTGTTTCAACAATTACAAGGACTTCTTAACTACGTCGTGACATGGGGCTCTCCCACGTTCTGCGCAAATTTGAGCGGCGTCGCGGCGAACCTGTGGCGAACGCGGCCGAGCGTTTCGAATAAATACAGAAAATTCAAGACGAAATCGCACATGCGTTAAAGGAAGTACCTTGGGGGTGTGACTCGCCGGCGCCCAGGCGACCTGCAGACTGTGCATGCCTCACTTTGATAGAAAATTCCTGACGATATCCTTGTAACTTCTTGAACCATTCTAGAATTTTCGTGCCATTAATGTAATGCTTTGTATGTTAATAACGGAAAATGCAGGGATGTGTGGTGGGGCACAAGGCTCAACCTCGTCGAAACTTTTCTGTGAGATTCTTCTTCCACCGAATTGTGCACCAGCCAATCCTCTCTCATCCATCAATTGCTCCTTTTACCTCTTCCTTATCCTTAGGTTTCTCAGCATACTGAGGAGCAGAGTTTTCCGAAAATTCCTCTCAGTAACAGTTACCTATGTCACGCAGAAAACCGTTCTGAGAAGTGGTGTAAGCTCCTGTTGAGTTTTGAGGTAGCGTTATGCTTTGATTTCAAATACGTTTCAGTTGAAACACAAGCGTTTACTGAAGTATGAGAAAGAGTATATGGAAATGAAGGAACAAGAACGCATCCAGGAGGATCCACTTATGAAACTACAGGTAACATTGCCATCCTACAATTTTTTTTTCAATTGCGTGAACGTCCATGTTTTGCTTTTTGTTCTGTTTGCCATCACCATTTGAAAACGTCCTCAGTCGAAATGGTAGCAATTTGTGATTGTGAAGATTGCAAATTTTGTTGTTTGAATGATTTTTTGCTGATTCATTGAGTGCGGGTCGCTTGGACCAAACGCGACTTTTCCGCATTTCGCAGCACGAAACATTTTCGCTGTGGGACCTGCAGGTTCACACTTGTTCGCGATTGGACCTGAAGTCCCGCAGCGAAAATCTTCCACGCTGCAAATAGCGAATAAGTCGCTTATTGTCCTAGCAACCACAATATTTACCCTCCCCTTCAAATAACGAGAAAGTGTCGGTTGCAGACCATATACCATAACTGACGACGGCCGCGAAAAAGCGGCGTTGTCATTTGGGGAATCAGTAGTTGACTTATACCATTTCTGGCATTAATGTATTGCAGAAGGTCAACGCTCACTATTGTGATACAATCCTCCGACTAGAACGCGAGAATGACGATTTAGCACATGAGTTAGTTAACAGTAAAATTGAACTTCGTCGAAAACTGGATGCTGTCGAGGTTCGCTCATTTTGCTGTGCCTTTTCATTCGGACAATAGTTTAGTTTTTCCCTATTTATCACTCATTCCTTATTTACTTTTTCCTTGATCTTTGTGCCCTTCCCAGTTCCAGTATTTCAATTTTAGGATCAACTCGAAACGTTCATAAGCGCAATAGACACAGTGAATAAGCGGAATGAGGAACTTGCTGAGGAGAACCGTAACTTACATCGGGAACAGAACCAGGTAACTTGAATTAGTTTAAGTTGGGTACTCGCCTATGTCGGTGACTATCAAAAGGAGTATTTGTTCTTCTAATTTTTTTTTATTTTTTCATTTTTGCTCTTTCATGAACTGATTGTCAAAACAAGGGTAATATGGGGTTGGCTAAAAAGTTCCCGCCGTTTCACATCCTTTCTATTTCCCTGTGTTTCTTTTCTGATAAACCTTTCCGATAGTTATCATTTAATAAAGGTGTCTTCTTGTAGAAAAAGGTCTGATCTCCTCTGCACCTGGAAGCTTGGGAGATTTAGAAGCTTTCATTTTAACCGTTTTTCGCAATTGTGAATCACTGCTATTTTTCGACTGTATGCGCCCTTATGCGCCGGAATAGGGTGTCCGCCGAGAGGCCCACCTCGCGGCGAAGGAGGGGACGCTGATGCGGCAAAGGACGAGTCGCAGCGCGTGCTGACGCGCGTGCGCGATATGAGACGTAGTATGGTACACTCTATTTAAGCTTAAGCCTAACCGCTACAATGTGCGCTCCGACTCGTCCTTTGCCGCGTCTGCGTCTCTTCCTTCACCGCGCGATGTGCCTCTTGGGGGACACCCGCCGGAATGGGCTCGTAGTATGGGATTGTTTTCGAAAGGAATGCCTTGAAGTATCTGACTTTTTTTATATTTATAAATTAATTGATCGTTGTTGCAAACTAATCAAATTGCCCTTCCTCTGGTGTATTTGATTTGAGAAATACTTTTCAGCTAAAAGAAATGTATCGAAACGAGGTATCACGGCTCGAGAAGGATGCCAACCGAACGAGCAAATTGTTAGCTGAATACAAGCATTTGTTTTCGCAGATGAGCCGCAGGTAAACAACTGTCTACGCCATATCGAGAATCAATCGTAGCCTAGGCATCTTTCTCAACATTGTGGAAAGTTTCAGTTAAACCTGTAGCTCTGTGAAAAGTTTCAACGCGATCACGCCAGGTTTTTCGTTGGGTTTCGCATAAAAACATTGTGTCGCTCAACAAACTGGCTACTGCGCACTCTAAACCTGTCTAGCCTGTGGAACATATTTCATGAGATGAGGTGTGGCCCGCTGGCGGACCTTACGGTATCAGGATACCCTTTGTTTTACTTTATCATGGTAACCTCAAAAGAATCCTTCGCGGAAGGATCATTGTTCTTTTTCACCCATAAATCACTGGCTTGAGACCCGTCATCTACGATAAGAACGAAAGGAATAAAAAAATTGCATTTGTTTTGGTAAATAACTGGAAAAACCGGGGAGACTGTTACGCGTTCAAATTCCCGCCGGAAATCTGTCACAAATGCTACCGGCGGGAACTTGCCTCTCTGAATGCCGTCACTAGCAAATCTTGCAGCCGATGCCGAGCTTTTGTTTGCAACGTAAATCGGAGAATAGGACCAAACGATCGATAAAACAAGATGCAGTAGAAAAGGAAATGTTATTGGCATGGGTCAAAGGCAAAAAGGATTTGTGACGCACTCCGAGAATCAACTTTTGTGAGAATGCGCGGCGAGCGCCTGACAGTCCTTCGGGTTTTTTTGAATTGTTCACGAAAAAACCTTTTTCGTTTGTTCGTTCTTTATGTTCTTCTCATGAACGATGGGCTTCAAGTCAGCGATTTGTGGGTTAGATAGAACCTTTTTTTCCGAGTAGGATTCCTTGTTCTTTTAAAGGTAGGGCATCGGTGATCGGATCATGCACCCTCATTTTTAGAGTTGCGTTGAAATTTTCGATTTGACTAGAAGTTCTATCTCACTATCTTGCCGAAAGTCAAGCAAACTTGACAAGCAATCGATCCTGAGACGAAATCTTCTGTAGTATCAATCTTTCGAATGTTTCCCATTGTACTGTTCTTTGTTTCAGATGCGACATCGAACGTGAGCAATTTCAAACGCAGAAGCGGGCGATTATCGTGAGTTTTGCTTGGATCATAGCAGACATTTTCATAAAATCCAGCTGTCTGTTCCTTATGAATGGGCATTCGCGTTACACTCAAAGCGAGTAAGAACGTCTGCTTATTTCGCAGAAGATGCGAAAATTCGATCATTAATCTGTTCACAGCAGAGAGATAGTATTTGAGTGACTCCGCCATTCCGTCTAGTCTCTCCACAACTGTAGTAGAGTTTGACACCCCCTCCTTAACTTCCCCAGCCTTTGCCCCTTCCATCGCGTCTCCTTAAGGCGACACCATCAGATCGAATTTGTGGGGCCACAGCGGCTGGTAATCAAATTGTGCACGCCGAATGGAAAATGAATCAGAGAAAACCGTCGATGGAGACCAGAACAAAAATTTGCCGTGAAAAAGGTAGGAACAACCGTGGTAGACGAGTTGTATTAACTTGTTTATTTCATGTGTACACTAGCCCGTGTCTTTTAAATAAGCCGCTACGCCATAATCCACGTTGTGTGTCATGGTCTGTGCGCAACGTGACTCGTCCAGATGCTAAGGCTGGTCGCCTTGTGTTGATTTTGTAAGACCCTGGTGCCATTTTCGTGCTCTTTCGGGCGCGGCAATGGCGCTAGGATCTCAACAAATTTTTCGACACGAATTCTGGTGGTGATGTTGCTCCAAGGCACAGAACTTTGTTCTTGCGCATCTTCAGCTCAGCCACTTCTCGGGCCCGATCGTTGGCCACGAAACTATAAACATATTGATGGGACTGTTTTATACCATCGCAGTCTCGTGTGATGCACGCGAATGTGTGCGCGGCCAAACTGGTCAAAGAATGAACAACAGCATCAAATCCTTGAAAGCTACAGTAAAAACAAGTCGGCTCGATTTTAGAGTTGTATGCAGTACTCCCTCGTTACCGCACTTTGTGGCTAGCTTGTATATGTGTCATGTAGAATCCCGCCATAGTCCACATGCAAATATTGGAGACCATGCACAAAGGAATATTGCCTTTTGAATTCATAGAGTAGTGATGCAGTATGCAATCATCAGTAAGAGTAAGACTGCCACCTGAACGGTGGGAAGCTCACTTGCATCGCTAGCTGGAGAGGGTACGGAGGATACACATGTGAGGAATCTTTGGCGCGAGATGCGTGACACGTGGAGAATTTATGGGTGAGAGGCAAAAATTATATGGCTAAAGCACCGCAACCCACGTGTAATTAGGAGTGGATACCCATGAGAGGGTAGGGACCTATCCCAGGGGTGAGTCCTCATAAAGGGATGTGCACCTTTCACCACCAATTTGACAGCAAACAACCGATACTTCTTGCATGCAAAAGTCAGAGTTCTGGCTCTAATTGCCGTTCTTCAGATGAGCTGCAAATGACTAGTCAATAGTCCAAGAGTTTGGAAGTGCATCCAAGCTCTAATGAGGACGAATTCATCGGAATCTAGACTAGAAAGGCAACAGCATAAAAGCGTTATTTAATAAAAGTTAACGTAAGTGGAGATTATTTCAGTCTCGCGTAGCATCGTGCAATAAATGCTGGCCGGCTGTAGAAGAATGGGAGACGAATCGTAGTCCAGCTCGTACTCCTCATGATGGGCCAGACCTCCTTTCTCAGCTCGAGGAACGAGAAGCACTTGTAAAGTATGTCATTTATTCAATCATCTTCGTATCCTCTAGTCATAGCTCTCGAATGATTACATCTAGTGACGTATCAGCAGGTTTGGGGTACCTGACAGGAGGCTCCTCACGCGGCTGGAAGGCAGAGTCAGCGGACGAGTCGAAACGCGCGCTGTGCAGTGTAGGACGTAAAGTGAGACATTCTATCCAACTTGACGCGAATTTACTACAGTGCTCGCTGCGACTCGTCCGCTGGCTGCCCCTTCTTGCCGCGCGGCGAGCCTCCTGTCGGGTACTCGTATGTCTGGAGTCGTTTGCACGTGTATTAAGTCCAGTTGTGGCTCTCTTGCCACGCGTCCATTCTAGAGCGGAGGCAGTATCGCCCCTAAGTTAGGGCAGGAGCAGTATGCATGACCGCTCTGGCACTCGCCTTTATTTCGTGGTCTACGCTACCATCAGCACCTTGTTCCCTTTCTTGGTATTGGAAGTCTCAGTCCAGTATTTGCCACCATTTCAGTTCATTTTGCACCCTGAAAAAACATTAATGGAAGGTTCATTAGGGCATCTGAGATAAATGTAAAGGTACTGGTATATGTAGAGTAGTGGGTTATGTGTTGAGTTCCTTTTGACTATTACCTATTGACTATTACCAAATCTTGATAAATCATTGATGAATCAATTTGCAGAGCTCTGGAGATAGATCTGGCTCAGACCAAGTTAGCCCTTGTTGAGGCTGAGTGCAAAAATCAAGACCTTACGCATCAAATGATGGCACATAGTGAAAATGACGGAAAGCGGTAAGTTAATACTGATTCATTGAAGTCAGGGGACCTCGGTTTCCCTTATCATAACCTCGCACTAGACAAAAAATTCATTTTCCTCATTTCGGATGCATCGAAACTGCTCTGGGAGGTTTCAAGGAAACAATTTTTCTTCAAGGAAAAATTCTTAACCATTGGAAGTCGATAACTGCATAGCGCACGAAAGTTCTTCTAGAATTTTAGGATTTTTCCAAGGCTCCTTTTATAAGAAACCATAGCTGAAGCGCCAAGCGTCGATAATTACATTGAAGGATGCGCCATGCACTCGTATATACCGTTCGAAACCGTGACAATAGCTTTCTAAACAAGGTCTCGTTGAAATTAGCTAATGTGCTTCTGATCGTGTCGAGATGATACCGTACGCGGTGCGGATTCGCATCGCGGATGATAGGCTACTGTTGCTTTATTCAGTGCTAATCCATGCGGTAGTACCAGGCTGAAAATCGGTTGAGGAAACGGCAATGGCTCGTCAAGGATTTCCGCCCGTTCTTTCACTCTCTCCCGCGCGAATATTCACTCTCGCCACCTGCGAGCCGTCTCGCGACATTGCTCTCGGACAGCAGAAAGCCATGGTAGAGGAATTCCTCGGCCTTTATTCACTCTGGCTAGTACACCATGTCAAGTTTTGCTAATCCGTGGATTCGCTAGCAAATCGCAGCTGCGAGCGTTGCACCACGATTCGAATGAGACGCCAGCCCTGCGATCCATGCACCAGCGGTTTGGACGATGTGCAAGCGGTTCATGTATCAACGACTCGGCTGTGTTTGATAATGGCGAGGTTCTCTCACGTTCGCATGTTAACTCTCGCCACTTTCCCAGGCCTTCATGAAATATCGCTCTCTCATGTCCTCGTGAGCCTCACTCTCTCTCATGCCTTCATGAGCCCGAGAAAGTGGCAAGAGTTGACTGCGAACAAGAAGGGCTTCCGTCATTTTCATCACCGTCGAACCGCTGGTACATCAATCGAATTGCAATTTCATCCTTCGAGTGCTAACTGCTAGTGCATAGTTCGAGCAGCTGGTGCATCGTTCCGACCGTGGGTGTCAGACTTTTCGTTCATAGATTCGCTGGCCAGCGAGTCTACGAACGCAAAGTCTGACACCACTCTGTGTGCGCACTCTTGTCCGCTTTTCTGCTTCCCTACATTTCTACCTTCTCTTCTGTACGCTGATGATAGGGTACGATGTCTCCTCTCTATTGAATTCGACTATCACGCAGCTCTCAAAATTGGTCGAACAGCCACATCACGATATTCCAATACTCAAATTGAAGCGAGTTGGGGTTTTGGGGCGAAAATCAACTTGACTACACTAGTTGGAATTCCAACAGGGTAGAACACTTACTTATAAAGCAAAATGCAAAGAAAGATTTTCTGAGTATATAGCTCTCGAAAAGAAGTTACTTGGAAACTCTGTATCTAATTCACCTAGATTCTCTGCAAGGTGATCTTGAACTAAGCGTGCGAAAGCACCGAAAAATTAGACCCCTTGAAGAAGGTGATGCAGAATGTTTGGAACTATTTTGACGCGTCTTAGCTGCGTACCACAGCGCAACCTTCCCGCTTGTCGCAAGGCCCTTGTAATCCCACTAGGTGGCACTTCTCGATCCACGTCTCGTTTTCGTGATGTGAGTGACATACACTTTTTTGAATTTGTTTGTTTATCAGGCTACTATATGTTCTTGCGTTTTTAGCGACTTGATGTCTTTGTCACCATAACTTTGGCCCGTCCTTTATATCTGCTTAGTGATCCCACTATGGCATTACCCTCGATGCCTATTAAAATAAGTCAGATAGTCCCCCAAAATCATGATCAGCAACTGAAAGCAACAGTCCCAGCAGGGTGGGCGTGGGAAAAACCGGCTGCAATCCCCTCGGTCGAATCCGCCCACGTCCACTTCGAGCTCTAGTCAAGAATGTAAGAAGTGTGACTAAACAAAAAACTCACCCTGGGAAACCGCTAGAAAGGGAGCTGAAGTGGGTGTGGTCGGAAGCGGTCGAGGGGATTGCAGTCGATCCCAACCACGCCAACCCTGCTGGGACTGTTCATGGAGACCCCGTACCTTTAAAACCAATCAGCCAAAAAGCCAAAAATAGCGCAGTTGAACAGATGTCCTCCTTTCCTCTCCCAGCTACCGTATTTTTTGGTTGTTTGTTACAGGCCTGCGCCAAATTCTTGACGAAAATGCGTATGGGATTTGAAGCCTTTCTGTAGTTTATCCTTACCGTATCCATGACGACGACACATAGTTATTGCCAGAGCGTTGGCAGCTATGTGCTGACGGCGTTAATAGTGCTAATTCTGAGTAGCGAAAATATTTTTAGTTGAGTAATAATGTTTTGCTGTTGCAGATGGTTCAAGAGAACGATGTCGTCATTACGTGAAGTTGGATCGTCGTTAAAACAACACGAACGTTCTCATAGTATTGTTTCGGTTGCAGACCAATGATTAAAGCATAATATCATAAATTGATGAACATTTCCAGTACAGGTATAAGATAAAGTTTGGAAAGAGATCAGTCAGCTTGTTGTTTCAACGATCGAGTGGATTTGCACCAAACAGGGTTTTCAAACTACCTTTCCATGCATTGAATATTTTTTAGACCTCAAAATTTCAATCGGAAGTTATGAATCAATTCATGATTTGTAATCAGGCAATATTCATTTTCTCGGATCTTGAAAACCGAATTCAACTGCTGTTGTGTTTTTGTTGTTAAACACTGTTGCAAGGCTAGGGAATATTATAGACGGTCGCTCCATTTTTTTAATTTCGTAATTCAGAGAACCTCAGGTTACTTGTCGCACAGAACAGTGTCCGCGTTATAAATCGGAAGAATTCATGACTGGACTTTCAATTTCTTAAAGGCACACCCCAGGCAGAAGTCGTGTTAACGATTCGCTCCGTTCTGTAGGATAGACCCTCACAAGGTAGGTCGTTCAACTCAGGTGGCCTTTTACAAAACGGTCCCTGCATATTATAGAACTTCATGCGTTGACTACAGAACCACGGTCCGTTTTCGCTGAACGGCCGTGGGAAGACCAAAATGTGGTGAGGAAGTGGTCCAAGGATCAATCCAGCCTGAGGTCAAAATTTTTGCATTTCAGTTGGAGCTTTCAAATTTTCTCAAAATACCACCAGCGCTGAAACTAGGCACCATATTTATTATCAGGACCACCAGTAATTATCAAACTCACATTTTAAGCGGACCCGGTTTGCTTCACTTCGGTACCATTCGGCACCCTTCTGGTGTTGCAAGTTTTTCCGCCATATTCCACTTAAAATCTGAGTTCAATAACTAGTGGTTCTGATGATAAATATGATACCTAGTTTTTGCGCTGGTGGTATTTCGAGAAAATGTGGAAGCTCCAACTGGAATGCAAAAATTTTGTCCTCAGAGAGGACCGATCCTTGGACCACTTCCTCACCGCATTTTGGCCTTCCCGCGGCCGTTCAGCAGAAAGGGACCGTGGTTCTGTAGTCCACGCATGAAGTCTTACATCATGCAGAAACCGTTCTGAAAAAGGCCACCTTGAGTTGAACGAATTCCCTTGTCAGGAAACAATCACAGATGTGGCATTACCGTTGGCGAAATCACCTAAAGGGCACGTTAGAGCTCTGCTAAATAGGCTGCTAAGGCTGCAAGTTTTTTCCTCTTAACCAGGGTCAACCCTACCGTTGTTACTCTTTGAAAAATTTCTACGACCCCCCCCCCTTTCTGGGCGATTTGAGACGACCCCCCCCCCACTGTAAGTAATACCTGTACGCGACATTGATTGCCTTTTGAAAGTGTTGAATCGCGCCCAATGGCGTCCTAGTGATAGAGCGCGTTTGCCGACCGTGAACAGGCGGCAAACGGGGATTCTGAAATCCGTACGAACTTTTCTTCGTTAAATTTCAGGTAGCTCCAAGGAATGCGGTGGATTTCGCATCAGCCACGCTCGTCCTTCACAACTAAACCTAATTTGTTCTCAAACTATTCGAAATAAATAACCTATTAAGCAAAAAATAAAATTCCACCCCCCTCTTTCTACCCCCTTCTTTCTAGGGCCATAACTTCCTTCAAATTCGAGCTTTTGTGACGAAGTGATCTGATATGAAAAATCCAAACTATCCTCTCTCTAATCGTGGCTAAATTTTCGTCGGAAGTCAATTTATTAAGAATTTTGCACGTTGTTACTTTTTCTGGTCAAACGCTACTTTTTACCTTCAAACGATCATAACTTTGTTCAATTCACTCATT
>KZ345378.1:138134-152424 GCA_002352805.1 Teladorsagia circumcincta
TACCTTCTTGAATGGCGATCTGGAAGCCTGTCCATGTCGGATAGCATTTGGCTCAAGCACACCCGCTGATCGATTTGGTGAGGTAGAAGCGGTCGGTAACGAAACTGTGCCGCATTGGGTGCAAATAACAAAAGAAACAAGGAAATCGCCAGTGAAGCCTTTAAACAAAGGCTCACCTCGAAGTAAGGGACGGGCGTGTCGGGCAAGTCGTCTGAACGATCATTAATACAAACAAAGGCATAGGCACTAATACAAGCGAAGAATATGACAATCAAACGGCTTTGGCATGTAAAAGCAATCAAAATGCAGGCAGCATTCCTTCAAACGCGGCGCAGTTCGCACGCAGTCGCGCAAGGACCCCGCAGTCGCACGGACACACAGCCAACGGAATTCCTCCAAAGGCCGAAAATAGTGGCCAAAAGCCAGCTTTGTGAAAGCCTAGCGCCATCGTCGCACACTTTCAAGCCGTAACAACGGCACATCTGTGCTACAAGTAGGCCCTTCTATCCCAACCGATGAATGGCTCTTCGGGTTGACTTTTGTTGGTGGTGTTGCTTTAAGTTTCGAATCTCACACAGGCGAGAACCAATCGAGAGGAAGAAGTAGCAGTTACTTTAGTGAGAGGTTCAGTTCCTTGCTGAGCCGTGGTGGGGTTGCATTCGATTTGCGTTGCTCCTGCTCTGCTGATTTCTTCGAAATCATGGTAACCTCTTCTGAGTTTTCTTGAATGCAGGCGTCAGTTAATGGAAAATATGAAAGAATTTCTGATCGGTCCTCATATGAGCTTCGTTCGCGGCTCGCGGCCTAATCCCTCCATATCGTTTTCTAACTTTACTCTTCTTCCTATCCAAAGGAGCTTATCGTTTATTGTATTTAAAAGCTTATATCCAAGCTTTTTATGCAGAACTCTCCGCATAGTTTACCACGTGCTGACGAATCTGTGGCCTGTTTTATTATGGTTCTCACTAAATAGCGGTGGATACGCTTCTCGAGAATCCACGCCCACCCTTAAGCTTCTGCATCCTACTGACCTCTACGACAAATGTCATCATAGTACTGATTTGAGAGCCGTATGACGGTCTGGCGATGCAACTTTCGAATATGGCACATCTTGGAATGAATCATGCCGGCAGCGCCTCGGACTCGAAAGCCCACTTTTTCGGATTAGGTGGAGCCATTCACCAAAGATCATGAAATCATGAATTCATAGGATTATATACAAAAGCAAAGCTGAGAGTGTAGCCATCAGCTCTGCTCATTGTTCAGCGAATGCGTCTTCTGTAGTTCAAATTTGTCACCATATTTATGCCCCACCCTGTAAAACGGAAAGAAACCGAAGAATTGCGAATTTTTCTCTGATTTTGACATTAGTTTTTCTGAGGTACCGTTACGAATAGTACGGCATGGCAAATAGTCACAAATGGTGCTCGTATTTCTGGGCTCAACATATTAGAGTTTGGGCTGATGTGATCCTACAGAAAAAAGTTATGGACCATAAGCATTTGGTTTGATACATACTTTGAGCGCTTGAGATTTCTGACTTGTCTGAAGCTCCTTGGAGAATTCAAAATAGACGGTGTACTTCTCTGGCAGCGGTTTGGTTAGCAATTCAAATTCATTGTTTCAGTTTGAACTCCTATGTCATGTATTAAAATGCTGGCAATACGAAATAAAGCTTTCGATTGCACACATTTAAAATCAACTCATTCAGGTCACGGATTCTCAAAAACATTCGCTTGGAATAACTGTAGATGAGGACGGTGAATTTTGGTGAGTAGTGATATGAATTATGGATTATTCATTTTCGAACTTTCTCTCCATATCTTCTGAACTAGTATTAAATAAGTCGTAAGGTTTCAATACATGGTGCCTGAATTCCCAGTTAACAACCAGCGTTACTTGGAAGTTGTAATCAACTTGTCCAGAGAAAGAGCTAAAAGAAAATACTACATCTAAGCGGCAAAACCGGTATCTCCATCATCTGCTATTTCTTGGTTGTTATTGAAACCAAATCTATCAAAGCGGTTCACGAACTTTGCACTATGTAGGGTGAGATTGTAGAGGGTGAATCGACTAGTAACTAGAATGCGGTTTTTTGGGTTAGAAAAAGCTAATTTCCACTTGACGATATGCTGTGAAAGTCATGAGTGGCATCTGGTAGGGCTGGGAAATCGTCTGGGAAACGCTCGCGGAAACCATATGGTCAACAAAAACCCTTGAATAACTCGGTTATACTCATTCGGACATGAAAAATAGAGATTGCGCTTCAGCAGGAGTAATCTATCAGATTGAGTGCGTGACATGTAACTTCACATGCATAGGGGAAAGTGGTGGGACCTTTTTAGTTTGTGTAATATTGGGTTGTCTAGGAAGTCTCGCGACATTTCGTGAGGTTGGGGGTTTGACTGGATTCTGTTTAGTTAAAATGAGGCATTCATTCGAAAAGATTATCACTACTACCATCTACGAAACATGTCCACCTTTCGTACAGCTTCTCGAGACTCACTTTGCAATTTCTGCGGTAGCAGAAAGCAAAACAAAAAAGCATCCATTTTTGAGTTGATGTTGCTAGTTGAATTTTTTATCGTCCAGGTGGCGCTTCAGCCTTTTGAGCAGGTGATAGTCGGATGATACTATGCCTGTTCAATGTTGCACTGAGCAGTGCAACATTTCTCAACCATAGACTGTAATCTTTTGATATGTGACCTTTGCCACGAGCATGCTCGCGTGTTCGTGGAATAAGCACATATTGAGAATTTCTTAGCTAATTTTGTGCATAGCATCCGCCAGTCTTTGAAGGTGGTCAGAGCCAGCAACGGTCGACTCATGATGCAGGTAGACAAGGTACACAGCAACTTTCTGTAGTCTCTCATGAGGGGCTGTGGCTGTAGCTAATGAACTTTAGTAGAAAATAATAGGTCAAAACATAGCTTGATGCAAGGAGTTCGAAGTGTAGTATATGGGTAACCTAAATCAGTTTTACTAATTCATCCAAGTTTAGATAACTTGTGAGTAATATCTTGGATTGAGATGGGGCCGCGTGTAGGTTGTAAAAGAGCATGCAGGTGCAGACTAGTATCCCTAGGTGTCTCCTTAGGTACTTCAGATTGTCTCACTAGCCATAAACCTAAGCCACGCCCCCATTTACCGTCGATCCGTCTTCTGATCGAGCTGATCAGTTGGTCTGGAGTTTACCGAGCTCACGGGATGTGAGCAGATCGGACTCTCTCGGAATACGAGAGGGGAGTTTCCCAATGTTGTCGCGAACGACTTGGAGATTGACTCTACGTGCTAGAGGGCTCCCCCTGGCTCCGAAGCGTCGCCAAATGCGAGCTTCGTTCTCTTCATCAGTTGAAGAATGGATGTTTCCCCGAGTGGAAATTAGTGGTGCAGTAGTTCGTCCGATACGACTACAAATGCACGTTGGCCTAAGCGTGGCTCACGCAATGGTCGTACCTTTCTGCGTTCAGAAGGAAGCGTACGTTTTGACATCTCCAACGAGGAGATGGTTCCATCGTGCAAGATGGCAGGAGAAATGCGGGTAGTCCCCTTTTCCTTGTTCATTTGAAGCCTAGAATATACGGTAGTAGATTCTAGCACCTTTTTGTATATCGACTGGCTCATTGCCAATCTCATTTTGTATATAGTTTGCTAAATGGTTAATTACGAAAAAGCTGTCACGAAACTATGGAACTCTTAATTCCAACAGAAGCCACAAAACGTTGTACAAAGCATTTATATAACTTTCCATTAAAACCTCTTAGGCCAGCTACAGTAACCAGAAGCCAGAACAATTGGAAAGGGATTTGACTTTTCTCTAAAGAACTTTGTGGGAAGTGTCGCACGACTTTCTAGACAGCCTGGTAGAATGCATAGAGTCGTTAACGTAAAAATCATGATTCCATGTGGCTCATAAATCAGTGGCGTGAGACCGATCTCGCACGATGAGAGCGAAAAAAAAACAAAAATTATGGTAACCAATTCGAAAAGCCCAAAGGAATAATTCGCGTTCAAGTTCTCGCCGTACATCTGTCTCAATTGTGTGGCGGGAACGATTCCACTTGGTTCTCGGAGTACCTCCATTAGGGCCAAGGTGAATAGCAGTCGAAGAAGAATTCCCCGACCATGACGGTGCTGTGCGAGAGTAGTGTCGAGCGTTAATGTACTCGCGGAGGGCACCGACGGCTCGCGGGTGACGAGATGAATATCCGCGCGGGAGAGCGTGAATGAACAAGCAAAGGTCCTCGACGAGCTATTGCCGTTTCCTCGAGCGATTTTCACCCTGCCAAGAACTCCTTAGATTTCTCCCCCTACGACAACATTATTTCCCCCTTTTACTGCATCCTATGCAATCGAATGTTTTGTCTTTATTCTCCGAATTCGAATGCTTTTATTGAATTCTTTCAAAGCGTCGCCTACTACGTGGCCGCCTCAAGACGCACTTTTTTCTCTGCTTTTCTCGCATTGGCGTACTATCAAGCACCCCCCCCCCCTCACCAAAACCCTTCTAAAACCCTCTAGAACCTAGCGTAATCGCTGCCTTCAAGGAACCTTCATTGCAGTCTCCTTATTCGTAAATGACATTTCAAACTAATGCTTTACTTCAAAAACTTGGTTTTGGATGAGTATTACGTTCCGATGAAGTCTCGAGCCGGAAGCATTTATCGTAAGAATAACGTACTACATACTACATGAGGAAAACTAGTTACACACTATTGCAAAAAAATAGACCCATGCCGAAGCATGGCACGGCATTCCTCTTAGTGATTCCATCTGAGTCGATAACTTCGATCAGCATTGTTAAGTGGTTGCTTCAAGTGGACAATTAAATTTCCATGATGCATGATCGCATGATACGTCACAATTTGCCACGCTTAGCTTTGTTAAATACAGTAGCGGTCAAAAGTGTTCGCCGAAACCGTACTTCGTACACAATTTCCTTCTCACCTGTGCAATCCCTTCAAGTATTGATGCGGTGTGTCTTTTGCTGTTTTCGAATCTTTGAATCTCAAAGCAACAGTCCCAGCAGGGTCGAAATGGGCGGGCGGCCTAAGGCCAGCCCATATTGCCAGTCGTGGAGTTTTGTTCACGATCACATTTGCATCGTGAATCGGCTTCAAATAGTCCCTGTGCTTCCAAAATGATTGCAAATGCCTCCGCAGCCAATCAAGCGATCTCCACGGCTAGCAAGAGGGGGTGCGACATTTGGCCGCCACGTCCACTTCAACCTTGCTGGAACTGTTGTTTAAAGCATCCCAGACATTTGGGAAAAAAGTCTCCAACTTGTGTTGGGTCTTTTTATCAGGAAAAGTGAAGGAATGTGCAGAGAACCGTTTCGGCGACCACTTTTGACCGCTACTTTATATTCATGGTAGAACACTATTAAAAATAGAGCAGTGCTATCATTCAAGAGGGTCGCTGTCGATATATATCAGTTTATCAATTTACAGGATGCCATGGGATTCTTTCATCCAGTACTTCACTGATATATCTGTGTGTCAATTGATAAATACTAAGGTATTGTCTACGTCAAGGAAGTAGGTTCTATTCATTTTTTCATCAGTTATCAGAGGGGAAATGACCTAATCATGATCGTGCTACTTTTTTTCAAGAATGGTTGACTACATAAGGGACTTAAATGCGTGAAAAAACGTCGCTGGCTGACATCGCCAGAAAACGAAACAGGAAAAAAGAAAAAGTGCGCGTATTTTCAGAGTTCAAATTTACTGCTTCATACAAAAAAGCTGTGAGATGCTGCACAAGCGTGGTAGTTTTTTGAAACTAGTGGTCTCGGTTGACGAACTACCTGAATTTTGGAAAAATATCAAGTCCTTCCAGAAGGCCTACCTTTGGGTCGGGTTTCTTCACTCTGAGCTGAGGCCTTCTTAGGTGGGTCTCATGAAAGAGGCGGCTAATACATAATATATGGCATAGTGCTGTGACATAGCTACGGGAATCAGCGAACAAATGAGTTGGATAGCTGTTCAGATAGACCAACACCATGGTGATACCTTACATGTCTAATTTTGGGATTCTAAATACATTCAGTAATAAATGTAAAGTGATTCATACCTGACGATTATTGGGTAATCTAGTCCATCAGGGGGCTTCTGCAAGTTATGCATTGCAAAGGCCCATTAGCATCCAAAAGTCCACCACTATTCTGAATGAGTGTAGAAGGCGCGGCGCTATCGAGATAGTACTGACTGAACCCGCGTACTTACTTTTTTTTATTTCTTCTTTTCTTCTTTATTTCTTCGGGTGCCTCCTAAGAGACCCGTCGCGCGACGAAGGAAGAGACGCAGACGCGGCAAAGGACGAGTTGCAGCGCATACTGTAGCGGTTGGGCGTCAGGTTCAAGCAACAGTCTCAGCAGGGTCGAAATGGGCGTGGCGTACAGGAGCGCACCTCCTCTTGCCAGTGGACATTCGTTCACGATCAGGATTTGCATCATGAGTCGACTTTTGCGATCTTTTGAGACCACAGGGACTATTTAAAGTCGAATCACGAAGCAAGCGTGATTGTGGGCGAATCTCCACGGCTGGCAAAAAGGAGGTGCGCTCCTGTACGCCAAGCCCACTTCGATCCTGCTGAGACTGTTGGTTTAAATAGAGTGTACTAATACGTCTCATATCGCACAGCAGGCGCTGCGACTGTCTTTTGCCGCATCTGCGTCTCTTCCTTCTCCACGCGTCGGGCTCTTGGGGGGTACCCCATCTCTTTCATTAGTTTTCATATCCTTTTGACGCGATACTTTGCTTGAAAATACATATTCACTGGACAAGCCCATGAAGATTGATTGATACGTTTCTAAGTTGTGACAGGTTCTCAGATATGCCGAAAGCGTTGGATCTTGCTACAAGAATGCTGAGTTATGGGCAGAACTTTCGCCCCAGGCGGGATCCGTACCCGGATCTCTTGCTTTCCGGGCACAGTTTCAGAAGATCTGGGGACGAATCCGGCAGGGGCAAAAGTTTTGCCCATAACTCAGTATTCTTGTGATGACTTTCGTAGCGCGAACTGCGGCGTAAAACAGCAGTTATCAACAAATAACAAGTCAAAAGTTGGATGTTGCTTCAGGTCATGTCTCTTCGAACTAATCCAGTTAATAGAAGAATCATTGGGTGGGTGGCATGAGCAGTTTGCGCGTGCTGCATATGTGTTAAGAAAGTATGGACATGCATGCAAAACCCCGAATACCCACTCATACACACCTTTATAAACGTGCACACCCTTGAACCCGCACGTCCACACACGCAACAATTCATGTGAACGTTCGCCGCCAGTCTTCAACCCTTGGGCTCAGATTCTCAGTCAAATTCAATTTGCCAGTCACTGTAGTTTTCTTCTGAAATAGTAGAACTGCAGCACCTGCTCCTTGTAAATCGTGATTCTGTGGAATTTAGTTTTAAATGAGCATGCAGTATTTTGCACGAAAAATTGCGATCTATTCAATTCATGGTTATAGTAGGATTTTTCAAATGCATCATAAAATTTAATCTGTCTAAGGTATCACGAAAAGGTATTTTATGGGGAGTGGACAACAAATGGGGCAAAAAGTGGCGCTCCAAATGACTTTGCCGGTGGTTGCCTCAATTTCTCAGCCACATGCTGCAATAATCCACAGGTGTGCTACTTCCACCATATTGTGGACTTTATTTTTTCAGGAATATAGTGTTTCGGTTTTCTATTTTCGGCCGTGTTGTTTACTTTTTACATTTCAGTTTCTTCTCAGCGTATCTAAGCCAGGAGAAATTATGCTAGCATTGACTCAAAGCGAAAATAACGAGGGAATGAAAAAACGAGATCCTTACGTCACGATTGGCATTCATGTTATGAAGGTTGAAAATAACCGAATACACCGTATTCACCAAGTAAGGCTTCTGTTATTGTGTAAAAGTCATACACCGATTTTTGCTCCACATTTTCAACGCATTGCAATTAAGAATGCGATAGGATTATATTAATGGTGTTACCACATTATTATAAGCTCTTAAAGGCACGCTACGGGATTGACCACGCTCCCCTGTTCCATCCCCGATTGTGGTACACAGGTGGGCAAGCGTTGGTCCATTGCCCCCTTTGCGGCTTAAAATTGTGCGAAAAAGGCGCTAGCAGTTTGCTTGACTCACCTCCGTTTGCAGGCCTCGCCTTCCGCTGTCGGCTATCACGTGTGCTGCGAGAAGAGCGCGGCCGCAGTTGTGGCGCGTTATCAGGGTGTCCCCAAGAGTCCCATCGCGCGGCGAAGAAAGAGTCGCAGATGCGGCAAAGGACGAGTCGCAGCGTGTGCTGTGCGATATGAGACGTAGTGCGGTACACTCTATTTAACCTGACGCCTAATCACTACAGTATGCGTCTGCGTCTCTCCCTTCGCCGCGTCTGCGTCTCTTCCCCGCGCGATGAGCCTCTTGGGGGACACCCGCGTTAGCATTGCGGCTCACTGTCATTGGCACTGGAGCAAATGAAGCTAGCCTTTTGTGAAACTCGTCTGAATGCTGCCCTCCCCCATCCCAAGATGAAATCTGACCGAAATAAACGACCTTGTTCGGTCGTAACCGGAGTTTTCTTTGCTTTTTTTTTTCTTTTTCAGACCACTCCTCACTTATAGGTTCATTAGTGAACGCTCTGAGTCACCCATTTTATCCCGGGACTTGCCTTTGAAGGCTGAATTAGCCATCAGTTGGATGTTCAAGGAGAAGGATGAGTAGCCAGAGGGTGAGAAACATGGACAGTCTAGAGGGTAAATGCGTGGGTATACACGATGTGGCGCTTTCGTGGCAGACGATCAACGGCACAATAATACCTCAAATGCCCTCTCAAACGCCTGAAGCTCAGGCGCGCCCATTGCTCGTCACAAGGAATTGATATTAAAGGGCGGCGTGTTTGATACGGAACCGTTGCCGCCACAGTTCGATTTTACCTTCTGAACGTATATATGTCCGAAACGGTCAACGGAGCGGCATCTGCCTATCTATCGTGTTATCATCATGTGAGAGTACAACCTCCCTCGAACTACCTTTATGACAGCAGCCAAGTCGCCTCCTCCCATAATCAGCCGACAAGAAGAAGCTTTAGCTCTCCGGGGTTTCGGTGGTCCTCTTCTTGTTTTTTTTTACCAAGCTAAAACGTCAAAATGCGCGAGGTCGTCGTGTGCTCTAACAGAAATGCGAAACGATGCGTTGGTTCCGAGTGGTGAATTGGCAAAATAGGGATAGAATGATATCAGCAGTTATCAGTGCGTAGAAATTATGCAGGGGTAGAATTATGACCCAAAGGATATGAAATGGTAACGGAAAAGCAAAATTCATCAGCTCTCGTAGCAGTGAACGTCGAAAGCATTTCTGGCTTCATTTTTCCCACAAAGACAATTAGCTTGTCATCCACAGAGCTCTACACGTACTTCACTACTCTGATTACTTACAGGAATGAAATTTTTTTGTTACCCACCCGTCCCCCCCCTGTACAGTTGCCACGCTGTCGTCAATGTTTCAGCAGAAAATTGTCATGATCCTTGCCTTAAAAATGTATCCAATTTGTTCAATCACTGTCCTTATTCAATGTTCATATACTTCTTTTTCAAAACTACCCTTAAGGCGATGACACCCGCTGGAACGTCAGATTATGCAAGTGCGCGTTCCATATTTCTTCACCTGAGAGATGTTCCTGTTGGTAGGTACATTGCTTTGCCAACTACGTTTGCTCCACGGGAACAATCAACGTTCATGTTGCGAATCTATTCGGATCACAACGTTGACCCACAGGTTCTTTTGAAAGTGGGTTTAATTATCAGTACAGTCGGTCTCAAAGTGCACTGTTTTGCAAAATGAACAATTTCCACCTGAAAAGTTCTTGAAAATTCGCATGAGAGGGTGTTTCTGAAAAAGCTTGGAAAGAAGAATGTGCTCAATATGAATACGGTTATGAGGGTAAACACCGACTTCCATTTCAAAAATGCGAAAATATTTTATTTTCATTTTTTTAGAAAAGGACCACTTTGCCAATCTTGCAAAAATATGATTCCACCCTGTTTCCCGGTTGAACTTCATTCTTATTTGGTGGAACTCTGTGGTTGTTGCCGCTTATTCATTATTAGGTAACACGAAAGTAACACCGCTGTCGAACTCCGAAAAAGAGGCAAAATCTCTGAAAGAGAGGGGAGATTTGCCATGCAGGCAAACCTCGTGTGATTTGAGCCCCGCTTATGTGGTAGTTGAGCGTTTCGCCTAGAATTCTGCTGCATATGGAATCCAGAAAGGCTGAACCTTTTTCTTCGCGTCGCGGTTGCGGTCACCGTCGCGTTATAGGGGAAGCAGAAGATTCTCCTAGGGGGTGCTCAAAAGTGCAACCTTCAAAAAAAGTTGACTTCTTGAAAGACACCGTTTGGCGATTGTTATAGGAACTGTTCGACGGAAAATTAGTAGAGCACATTTGAAGATACGAAATACTCGGCAAAATCGAGCCAAATTTCCCAAAATCAGTAGTCGAACTGGCCGGAGCGGGGCCATCTTGGTCGCACAGTACCTCTTACTGTCTGTCTTCACTTTCCTTGCTGGTTTTCTTTTCCGTTGTGAAGTTTCCTCTCTGCCAAGCATATCTGTAGCAAAAAGATGGAGGGAAATGCAGACAGGCAGTAAAAAGTAGCGGGTATAAGGCCGAACTCAATGCAGCTGGCTCAGCATGCACACATTATGAAAGAGTTGGCTTGATTTTCTGGATGTCTTCGTATCTTCAAATGTGCCATACTCAATTTCCGTCGAACAGTGGTCTCCCAGTTCCTGTAACACTCGCCAAACGGTGACTTTCACGAAATTAAGATTTTCTGAAGGTCGGATTTTTGAGCACCCCCTGGGAGAATTTTCTGCTTTTACTATAACGCGACGGTGACCGCATTCGCGACGCGAAGGAAAGGTCCAGCTTCCCTCTGGATCCTATATTTTGCGGACTTCTTGACGAAATGCTTAACTACCACATAAGCGGGGCTCAAATCACACGCGGTTTGACAGCATGCCAAATCTTCCCTCTCTTAAAGATTTTGCCTCTTTTTCAGAGTTCGACAGCCGTGTCACTTTCGTCATCACCTAAAAATGAATTAGCAGTAACAACCACCCAGTTCCACCAAATAAAAATGAAGTTCAATCGAGAAACATAGGTTGGATTTTTATTTTTGTAAAATTGGCGAAGTGGTTCTTTTCTAAAAAAATGAAAATAAAATATTTACGCCTTTTTGAAATGGAAGTCGGTGTTTACACTCAAAACCGTATTCATATTGAGCACATTTTTCTTCCAAAGGCTTTCCCAGAAACACTCCCTCTTGCGAATTTTCAAGAACTTTTCAGGTGGATTTATAATTTTGCAAGCAGTGTATTGTCAGAAATCATGCAGCGTAACCATCTCCGAATTCTCAGCTTTCTATCAATTTAGCACGCTCCTTCGTTAGGCTTGCTGGGATGTAAGCAGGCTACATCGGTCACGAGAATTACGGTGATTGGAGTTTCTTTGGATAACACTGAAGGTGAATTCTAATGGAGAGAGTGCTGACGTGAATTGCAGCTGGAACCATATGGCGGATTTAGTTAATTATCAACGCACAAGGTTTGAGACATGTTTTCCAGAAGTGAGGGTTCATTGTGTACTGGAGGGTGGAAATAAGAAAGTCCGCACATCGTCCGTTGAAGGAAGAGGAGACATTTCTTGGGGAGAACAGTTTGTTTTCTACAGGTCAGCACTCGTAATGCATTTTATTCCAATGGTTGCACGTTTTGTGAACATTTGTTTTTAGATCCAGTCATTCACAACACTTCGAGATAGAACTCTGGAATGATCGCATGTCGCCAGGAGGTCTCATGTCTCGTATACGTTTCGCTGCTCCCATTGATAATGATACTCGAGAGCTCATGCTGAAATTGGATGATTCACTTGGGAAAACTATTGGTTATTTAAAAGTTGTTGTTGCCGCCTTTGATGATCCTATGTACTTATGATACTTATAATTGCTTGATATCTGTGATAAACGTTGCCCAATTGTGCTTGGTTTAGTACAAGGTTTCCCAAAAATCCAACGAATTCATAGACGCAGTAACTTGGCACGGTCATTATACAGCGATTTGTAAATTTACAGGTGAACAAAGAGTGTTGCATTCAGTTACTCTTCTGTGCCAGACAAGGTTGATTGTTGGAAACTTATTACTGAGCCCGACTTTTTCTACATTTTTGTATTCTTCAGGGGCCTGGATATAGCACGGCTTTCAATAAGCAAGCCGACCAAGCATTCCGCTCTAGCGTTTCCGATGTCTTGTTGAGAAACACTTCGAAATCACCCGGTATGCACCAAATGTTCCACCAGTGAATTGGAGCTTTCATTAGCTCACTCCTGTCAGTTCTGTTAACATGGACAAATGAGTCTCATTCGAGTCGTGGTGTCCTGCATGCCAACGACACTCATACTTCACGTAACACATGTTTGCATGTAGTGATACAAGCACTTATTTAGTCTATCCGGTAGTTGGCCGTTGTTTTCTCATAAAAATACGGAATGATTTTACGGGTCTCCTAGACGAAATCGCAGCCTCGTACGTCAAGAAGGAACACTTCACACCGAAATCATCTCCGTTATGCTCCTCAGTTTTATGCGTGCTATGTGGAGTTATCTTTATACCACGCCTTTTTCCCAGTAGGTGTTTTTGGTGAGTATAGCTTGTATCCTTCCCACAGTTGAGTCTTTCCACCGCCGCAGTTCTCGGGTACAGGTCATGTTTGTTCCTTGGGATATGTGTATGAAGGGGACAACTGACTGAGCAGATTCTAGCTGTTTCGCCATGCTGTGTACTTTCTCCCGTACGAGACTTTCTGAAGCTGCAACGTTCTCTTCACATCCTCTATGAGAACTGTAGACGAAGTTATGACGTTATGCCTGGAATGCAGCTTTGCGATGGAATCTGTGGAATGACACATGGGATTAGTGAGCGATTTGACAAAACTCGAGCACACCTGTCACGACGCCGGTGCCGCAGACCTGGGGCAAGGGACGACATACACGTGGCCTGCAGCTCGGTGCCGTGATCTTCGACGATACGGGGACACGCGCCTTCACTCTGCCTGCCACTGTACCTGCGGTCCTCATCCTCCGTTGCCCTGTTGTTATTTTCAACTGATGACAACTACGCTCAGAAAAAGGCGACCATTGCGCTAGACCTATCTCCACTTTCCCATGGTGTTGTCCGACACCCGCGCTTATCACCACCTACTGCGTTGTTTATGTTGCGTTTATATTGTTAGCAATGTCAGCTAATCGATAAGCATCAACCTCTTTAAGATGGAGTAGAAGAAAGTATTCAAAGAAGCGGGACAGGGGATCTTGCCCTCCATTCCACGAAGTCCTCGTCCGGAGCGTCCAATCCGTCCAGTGCGCGCGCCCCAAGAGTCGTTCGGGTGTGAGAGGACGGCGCTTGACAGACTCGGCGAGAATACCATGCGTCTCAGGTCTCCTGCGTAGTGACGGTAGCTGCGCGACGACAGAATAGCAGTGCGGGACGAAACTAAGTAGGTGCGGGGAGCAGCAATGGCCGACGAGGCTGAGACTGACGAGGTCAGCTACGTGGGAAACGGCGTGATAAGAAATGATGACGAAAGACGATGAGAATGTAGATAAGAACTGCCAAACCATTTGGGCCCAGAGATAGCGTGGGCCAATCCTTGACTGCGTATCTACGTTGAGACCCAGTGTGGACTCCGACGACCCCGCCTTTAACACGTTGACGACATTGTGCAGCGCATGCGCTGCACACTTTGAGCACCGTGTGGGACCATGTGCAGCGCATGCGCATCACAGACCAATAATTTATTTTTTTCGCCCATGCGCCATTTATTTTCTAACTTTTTGCATTTATTCTAGAGGTTCCACCATATTATGACCAACCATGGCGAAGTTCACCGAATAGTTGAATCTACTTCACTTTAGGCGAGGGTTTTTCCAGTTCCATGAATTACTCAATTGTGTTCAATCATAGTTTTCTTTATAATCTCATAAGCTTGGTCTTAAAAAATTAGTAGAAGAGGTAAGTGCAGACCTAAACATATAGCAAGATATATGTATCTAGTGGTATAACCGTATCAAAATAATTTTGAGGTTCACTAAAGCGAAGGCGACCAAAATTCGCCTTTTCATTACCACGATACGTCATTTCGCTCGATTTTTTTTTACAATTTTACTTTCCTATAGATTTGCCACATCGAATATCATCGAAAACATTTTCTCCAATCCAAGTTTTGCGCATTTATAGCTCAAAATCCA
>KZ345379.1:0-23562 GCA_002352805.1 Teladorsagia circumcincta
GTTTGCGAATCCAGCGAACCGCTAGCAATTTGCTGGATACAAGCGATGCACCAGCGGTTTGAGCAACCAGGGACTTGACAGCGTTTGAAAGTGGGGGGTCTAGACGCCCGTAGTGGGAGTGTAGCCTCTCGTAGTGGAGTTTTCTAGTCCCACCACTTTCAAGTACTGTCGAGTCGCTGGTACATCGTTCGAATCGCTGGTGTATCGCTCATATCAACGATTCGCTAGCGATCCGCTGGATTGCGAAGTCTGACATCGGCCTGAGGTCGGTATGGTGGTCCATAGCTGTCAGTCATTCGTGTTGTCATTCCTTGGTAATATTGATTCGTTGCCTCCGATCAGTCCTGGAAACAGAATCAGCCATTTGCCAATTAGATGGTCCTAGTCATCGTCTCTTGAATCATAACTTTTCTTGTCTTCTACTTTCTTCTTACCTTCTCTCTCTTGGAAACCATGTTGACGAGGAGATATAGGTGCGTATGCAGCGAAAGGAATATAGAAATTCCATTGAGCTCACTCCATTCACTCTACCCTTTTGCAATAAACTCTTCTACCCTGGACCCTCCAGTAAGCCTCATTCAGGTTGCGAGAACAAAAGCGATGATGTCTGAACTGCAGGTGTCAGTTTTGGCGGATTGTAGGCGCTTGCTCAGTGAGACTGTGTGAACTAAGATGCGACACACTGATATCCTACCCAGGAACTGGTAATTTCCGCACTACAGCTTTCCCAAGTGTACCTCAAGTTCTTATGAGTCGAATCTGGTAAAGAAGCAATGGAACGCTCTGAAATCAATTGTGACATGTTTTTGATTGCTAATTGCTGTTTGGCCGCAGTTCGCCTTTGAAACTTCACCGTTATGAATGAAATTTTCGCCCAAGGCGGCACTCGAACCCGCACCTCTCACCTCAGAGGTCGGGTCCGGGTCGCGCGTGGAGCGAAAGTTTTGCTTATAGTTCAGCTCCTTGTGGAGCTCTGTATTTAATAAGGTCAGTACGTGATGCGCGTCGAGACATCCGCTCTTTCAAAGTGAATGAATCAGGCTCACTTGGAAATTCTGAAATCGATTATAGCGACGGTCTCAGCAGGGTGGGCGTGGTTGAATCGACTGCAAACCCCTCGGCCGATCCCGACAAAACACTGTTTGAATGTGTTCAGCTCCCTTCCTAGCGGCTTTCCAGGGTGAGTTTCTTGCTCAGTCACACTTCTTGACCTGGGTCTGAACAGCTTCGAAGTTGTATGGTCAGAGTTGGCCGAGGGGATTGGAGCCGATTCAAACATATCCACCCTTTGGGCTGTTGCTTTGAGTAGATTCTGCATCAAAAGAATAATAGTAACCGTTATGTAATAAACCTTTCGAATGTTGTGAAGGTTCGCTTAGTGCAGGGTTTGACAAATTGTTAATGAGTTCATTTGAGGATATTTAGGTGAATGCAAAGATTCTGAAGGACGTGAAGTTTCCTTTGATTCTTGACCTCTGTGATATATGTACGCCAGCATTGCAAGAACGATTACGCCCACAACGAGCCGCTGTGAAGGTGATTTCAGGTGTAACTTTGCAATGCTTTTACGGTAAATAATTGTAATGATTGTTTAGAAGGAAGAAGATGCGAAGATCGAACGTATGCGAAAGCATAAAATCGATGGCACGGACCCAAAGGTATCGTTTCATCCCTTACCGGGCTTTCTCAACCAATGAATATGTGGTTTAAGTAGGTAGATGGTGAGACGACACTGGGGGGAATCATTTATCCCACCGAAGATCACTCTTATATAGTGGGTTGTTTGTCCTTCTTCATTCCTCGTGATCTTCTTCATATCTTCTACTCCTTCTCTGCCGGTTCCATCCGTCAACCCTGAAGCATCCTTGTACCCTACAGACCATAGTTATATGGATTGTTGGAATGACTTTCCAATGATCTGCTCCAGCCGTTCACGGCAGGCCCATTGAGGAATGTCCAAGGGTCCGTAAACCTTTCTGACCGTTTTTTTTTGTCGAAAAATATTGACAAAAGCATAAATACGCCAAAATAGAGGAGCTGCCATCCATCAGTCAATTTAGCACCTTGGTGTCCCCTTCATCCTCCCCTTTCACCGATGGCGTACAGTGCTCTGGGAATTTCGCGTGGAGCTGGCGTGTATACCTTTCTCAGTATAAACTGCTTCAGAAACGGCCATGGCTGTGAGGGGAGGTTGTGATGGGAGTGGTGTCAAGTCTTCTCAAGCGGGGGATGGAGAGAGAGATGGGGTCGTGCAAACATGAAATGGGTTTCACTTGCTTATTTCATTTGGTTGTTGTATTTCTATTTTTATATGACGCATATGTCTCTAATTGCATTTGGGCAAATGCGGTTGCAATCCAGAGAAGCAAGTAGTTCATACAACTCGACCACCAAGTGAAACCTGTTTGAAGGCTTCGCCGGCGGATTTCTTTGTTTTTTCCTTTATTACCAGTTAAATCTTTGCCTACAACTTCGTTACCGACCGCTTGATGCCTCGAATTCGTTTTGAGACTGTTGCTTTAATAGATCATTAACTGTGTCAAACATATATATCCTAGTCGGGAGCGCTATTCAGTATGGTGCCTTGTTCCTTAGTCCACGTTGCTCGGATATGTGTTTGAAACCCATTTGGTCAGGATAACGAGCTCATATTGTATCACATGTATGTCTTCGACTATATTGGCTCCGAACACGGTTTTACTGCCCAGTCATTACTGAATACGGAGCCATTCTTGAAGGCCCAAAGGAAAAATATTCGTGCTGTTTTATGTGCGAATATGAGTTTGTTTGCGTTGTAAGTTTATTAGTTTGAGAGGTGTGAGTTGACGAGTATAGGTTGTGGATAAAAGTACCGCACCTCTCCAAAAGTATCTAGTTTTGTGCAAACTGAGCCTGCAAGCTTCTTCTTTTTCAGCTTCCCATTCTTTTCAGGATGTCGAGGACGACGGAAAACCTCTGCCGTTTTCATTTCCTGATGACGAAGGCAGCAATAACTCCGGATTTTACGAACTCAAGGTAGGTAACTACAAAAAAGCAAAGTGTACAGAGCTAAACGCCTCCAATTCTTCTGATTCGGTAGTAATGTCAATTAAACTTATTCTTCTTATCTACGTTCCAGAGGGCAGAAATCACACTGAATCGACAGTATGATTCCGACTCGATTTCAGGCGGTAATAACTCACAAAGGCCGATCATCGAATTCTGGCCATTACGTCGCTTGGGTTCGTTTGGGCGAGGATGACTGGGCTATGTGCGATGATGACCATGTATCGCCAGTAACATCTGATCAGGTATGGTTTGTTATTTTGGCATTTCTTTCTTAGTCGCTCTACTCAAAGGGCGCACTCTGCGTTGCAGCATCGTCCTTCTTTAGTGTGTATATACTCAGCGTTCTCTAATTTTATAATCATGTCCTTAAAGCAACGCCTTCAACTAGTCGTGTCCGAAAGCCTCTTCAGTGGGTGGGATAGAGTAACCTACGAGGATCACAGATGTGCCGTTGTCGCGGCTCGAAAGCGAGCGACAATGGCGCGAGGGTCCTACGAAGTCAGCACTTGGCGACTATTCTTAACATTTGAACGAGATATCTAGCGCACACCCATGATACGCAGTCTGCACTACATGTTTGTGGCTAATTCAAATACCGCGAGTTAGTGGGGCCATAGGGCAAGCAGATTTGTGCAACCGTCCGACCCGCTCTCTTCCGTATTTGAGAGGGCGTACTTGTTAATGGCTTCATCGACATTTATCTATGCTTCTTTTATCGTTTTTAGTCAATAGTCATTCACAGCACAGACTGTTCAGGTACTCTTAAATTGGTGATGAATATGAACACCTCAGTTCGTAAGCTCCTGTTGTGTTTGTTATGTAGGATGAATCCCAAGCTAGCTATCTCAAGCCACCGTCCTTGGCGCAGTTGGGTCAACCGGTAGGCGAACTCTCTCCCTCAACCGGAATGGGTCAGAGATTGTCTGTCATCAAGTGGAGAATAGGCCCTTACCGAAAAATTTTGGTTACCATTAGGCGGATGGGTTCAGGCCGAACTCATCCAGTTTGCAGTCATCTGCTTATGTAGAGTATACTTATCGATTGAAATCATACTTTTATCTGTTGAGCTGTATAGTGAGTTTGACCTTATACAGGCATCTGTCTCTATCTACAATGACTTATAGCGATAGGGATTATTTTCAGGTGCTAAGATTGTCGGGTGGAGGTGATTGGCACTGTGCTTATGTGCTACTCTACGGACCACGCATAGTGAAGGAATATCCGGAATTGAAGGAAGAAAAAGAGAATATGGTGGAGCAAACGAAGGAAATGGAAACCATGCAAACAAACTGACAGTCGTCGATCATTGCCTTCTCGTCTTTTCACCTATGATTGTAACTTATTTCACGCTGCTTCGATATGTCACCAGTTATATCTACGTGTTCACGGATCTTACTTGTCAATCTGGTGGCTGAGCGTTTTTTTTTTCTACAATGCTGGTGTTCAGGTACTCTTAAATTGGTGATGAATATGAATACTTCAGTATCATAAATATGATTATTTATTTATCTAGTCATTGCACAAGTAATAAGAGTATAATGGCGAGTATAATATGTACGTATACACATATAAAGTATAATATTTACAGTATAGTCTTTCCTAGCAGTAGGACTCGCACACCAGGGTTGGTGCGCGGCATCACTGCGCGTCGCAACCGCACGCATCCGCGGCCACAGTCACACTCAAGCGTTCGTAGAGTAGAACCCGCCCTACTTTCGAGCTTTTCCGACTTACTACAATATATACCTTGGATACCTTGACGTCCGCCCTTCAACGATGATCACGCCATCCTTGCAGTAGGCATCTATGACATTCATTTTGATTTCTTGACAAAGATTGCAGCAAATGACAAATTCGAAATGAATGCCATGGATGCGTCCTGCAAGGATGGCGCGATCACCCTTGAAGAGTGGACATCAAGATATCAAAAGTATGTCATCGTAGTAGGCCAGGAGAGCCGAAGGTGCGCAGGATTTACTGTCCGGACGCTCGAATCTGTGAATACTACAGCAGGATGCGTGCGGCTGCGGTGCGCAGTGATGCCGCGCACCAACTCGGGTATGCGGCACGACCGCGCGCGCGTAACATCCGCGATCTTTTGCACGACGTTTAGTTGCGTTCAAATGAGTGATAGCATAGGGATTGCTGAACCCTTAAATTTTTGGTGATATTGTGGACCAGTTACCGTTCATTGTGTGAATTCGGCCGATTCAGAAAGCCCGAGAAGTGCGATGACGAGACGCTGTTGTCCTGATAGAATCTCAAAATTCACTTCACTGCGATGGACGACTCTCTGTTGCGATTTGCTTTCCGTTCTGATCGGAACCTTCTAGAGAGCGAAATATGGCGCGAGTAATGCTTTCTCTTGGGTTTTTCTGAAGGAGGAGGACAAGGACAGTAGCCGCCATCTTTTGTAGGCGAGGCGCCATCCCTCATAGGTGGAGAGGGATGACCTGGTGATCCTGGTGGTCCATCTGTTCCAGGAGAGCCAGCGCTCCCAGCCTCTCCTACATCGCCGATTCTCCCTTCTGGTCCAGGTATCCCTGACCAACCAGCTTTGCCTGGATGGCCTCGTGACCCGGGAAGGCCTGAGGGACCAGATCTGCCTTGTCCAACCCATCTGCGACCGGCTGTCCCACCTGGGCCAGGCGCACCGAGGGAGCCTGGTCTCCCAACGGGTCCAGGGTCCCCTGGTAAGCCCGCGAGACCTGGTAAGCCGTTCAAATGGGTAGGCGATTCTCCAAGAGATCCAGGAAGACCGTCTGGTCCTGTGGGTCCAGCTGGTCCGTCCGGACCTGGCTCGCCGGGAAGGCCTGGTGGACACAATGTACAGTCTTCTGGATCCATGTATGTGGTGTAGGAATTTCGTCCATCGAGTCCTCTCAGCCCGCTGTTCCGTCGACACCGTCATGTCCCGGGCGACCAGATTGTCCTTGCAGCCCACGACGTCCTGTAGGGCAATTGCCAGCGAAGAGAGCGCAATCGCATTGCCATACCATTTCATTTTGTCGTTTTCTTCGAATATTTGGTGAAATCGGACCGATTTTGCGCCATATGGCGTCTTCCAGCGCCTAAATGATTACGTGGAAAAATTATTGTAAGTGTTCCTCTCATGAAGCCCCTACCTTCAGATCTTCGAGTTCATATATAGTGCTATCGTAGAAATGGTTAATCTCCATAACTACTAAGGTGGCGACAACAACAGCGAACAAAATGCTCAACGTTGTCAATGGAAATATAACGGAGATCACCAAGAAACGCATCTGAAAAGAAGAGTGTCTGCTGGTGCAGCGGTTTTCAAGCAAGTAAATCAATTCCCGTTCGTTGAGTAAGCTTTGATGTTTTACAAGAACTCACCCTGGAAAATGCTATATGTTCCACACATGTACGCCCTTGCCTTCTTAACGATCTTCCTCTGGGACACGCAGCGAGCCAAGCCCACCGGGATATATGCTCTGTTCCGCGAAGGAAACCACTGCCTCGAAGTAACCTTGCCCTGGACGTCCAACAGTAGCCAATTTGGAACGTTCGGAGCTATCACTACAGGAGATTCCGCACGCAAGCGCCAAGGAGCTGGCAAGGGAGATGCAGTGTTCCGATATGGGCATGGGTCGTGCCCGCCACTGGAGAGGTGGGCAGTGGTGCAGAAATGAGGAAAAAAAGCATGAGAAATGTGTCAAGAAATGGAATTGGGACCTCTTCTTTGTCCATTGATTTCCACATTGAAGCCACTCTCATCGGCGGTGCCCTCTTCAACGCTGACGCTCTCTCTGCTGCAGCAGATTGAACCAGACGGAGAGGCGTGGACGTGTCGTGGTGTGATCGGTGCGGATAGGCGGCTGGGACATACTAATCGGGTCCCGGACATCGGTAAACCGTGAGGCCAGACAATTAAGCGTTTTGTTGTGCTGTCTGGGAACTCTCACAAAAACGCACTATTAGAGAACCTCCTCTTTCTTTATCTCCTTCAAAAGGGTTGATGCCACTACAACAAAGAAAGTCTGCTTTTCCTTCTACACTCTCACCCCCTGGTTGATAGAAGCTTTGTCTTCGCTGTAGAACGCATAACGTCCCCCACACTTTTAGTCTTGGCGTCCGACTTGGTGAATTTTCCTTCTTCGAACTGCGACGTTATCGTGGAGTTTTCTGGACCACATCAAACAGCGCTCCAGGCCAAGAAACGCTTCTCAACTCTGTGAAAGGGAAAACACAACAGATCGCGATAAGCAGCTAGCGCGGAAGAAAGCGAAGCGCGCGAAAAGTGACTGATTATTTTTCAGCAACATAACGAACTCTTGGTGACAAGCTAATGTTCAGGTTGCCATTCCCGCAAGGTGAGTATTCCTGGCTTTGGGAGGGGCGGCACCGACACAGCTTAGAAGCGACCAGCCCATTTCGCCGCTGTTTTAAATTGTTATCAGAATCCCAAGAATTTAATCAAAATGCTTTTCAAATGCAGGCTCCTTGGGAATTTGAGAAGGACAGAATGAATGGACAAAATAATGAAGAGAAGGAAATCAGGAAGAGGATCTTTGGAAGATTTTTCGAAAGTGAAGAGTGAATAGTGAAGGCTGTACCTTATATAGAGAGGCGCTGCCGTGGTCAGCGTTTTCCTCGGAAAGAACCTGCACACCTGGATCACAAACGTTGTGAAGAGAGCGTGGCAGTCACACGTCCACTAGTGTGCGCCGGACAACTTGGCAGATGTTCCATTGTGACAGATCGCCGCACGTTTTGGGTCTCAACCAGTTTTCTAAAGGCACTAGCGGGCTTCTCTTCCAAGGGCAGCTGGACGATAAATCAATTTCTCCTTGGGAATGGATTTAAAGCTGCCAACAGGTATAACAGTGAAGAAAGCCCCGATACCGTAAGACAGAGCCGTTGTTTTCTCCCTTCGATTTCTGTGTTAAAGGAGTCTCATTGTCTCTGCCTCAAAGTGAACTCTGCTTTGCTTTCCTGCAAAAACGGCCAGAGTTCGACGGCAAGGGACCAGCAGCGAAGTAGACTATCGGTGGGCGGGCAAAGGGATGAGAAAGCCTTTGCCAGGCGGCGCCAAGCGCACCCCTTCCAGCGATAGCGCCATGTCTTGCTCTCTATAGATCCCAGCCAGGGTTGAGCGAGGCGTTGGCGAGAAATAGAACACGATACTCCTTTCTCCCTCCCCCCACTCCCCCATCCTCCCGAGTAACGAAAGTTACCATGCACCTTCCTCTTTGTAGACAAACGGCCTATAGATGAATAGGTTTATTTCTTCTCTGCTCGCTGTTACTCTCTGTCGTACTTCACCGACCGATAGAAAGTTGAGACCTCTATTTCGCGATTACGCGATTGGGCGATTGCGCAACTGGCTGAGTAGGCATTTTTGGTCGCTTTGGTACCACAGGACTATTTGAACTCGGTCCCTTGACACAAATAACGTGGTGCCTTACGGTTGCACCAATAATAAGCAGTGTTGTTTTGCCCGGGTTGTTCGCAGTCAGCTGACGACCCATTGCGCCTTAACTGCAATTGCAGGCAATTGCTAACAATTGCTAGGCATTGCTGGTTATTGTTAGCAATTGCAATGGGGCGCATCTACTGCGGGCATTAAAGGCAGAATTTACGATGAAAACTCAACCAATTCCAAAATACTGTGGGGATGGTAAGTAGTACCAGAAAGGAAGCGGAAAAATCAAAAACGGCCCAGAACCCGAGAAATGGGACCCCTTTCTTTCGCCTTGATCTCGGCATTGATGAGACTTCCATCGCTGTGCCCTCTTCAACATAACGCTCTCTCCGCTATCCAATCACTCGCCGCGTATAGACCTGTGGCGAGTGATTAGACAGACGGTGGGCGGAGACAGGCGGACCCGCCGAAAATGAGCCCTTCTAGCTCTCCGAGGTCAAATCTGCCGCTGCCGGTTGCGTGCCTGTCCGCAGCCTCAGGATGTTCGCCGGTCTCTCCACTGGGCAATTTCTCCTTAACTCGACCTTCGTCCTTTCCGTGGAGTCCTCCTTTAAGACAGCTCTCCCACCCCATCCTTCACCTAATTCCTGAGATTAGGAGGGGTAGCCCCCATTTTGAGGCTTCGTCGTCCTTTTTCTTTCCCTTTTTCTTTATCAGCAATCAACTCCCTACCTACAACTTCGTTACCGGCCGCTTAACTCCTCGAATTCTTTCTGAAACTGTGCTTTAGGGTGTGTGTCTCATTGCTATGCCTACTTCGACCCATCACCCTTTCCTGGTGAGCTTGTCATCATATGGGAAGCAAAATCCTAGACAGTGGAGACTTTGTTGAAAACATGCTTTCTAGCTCAGTAGGCTCTTGAAAACATAGAACCACCAATTCTCATAAACACAGTGCATTGAAGGTCCAGGTGTTACTATACGTACTGGGTACCTTGCGAAGTTCGGTGATGATCGTGAGAGCGGAATAGGTAACTGGCATCACTAGACTTGAATGAACGGCAGGCAGGCCACCCGGTCCTCAACAGACCGCTGGGACGCTTTTTCATTGAGGCGATTCTGCGTTAATCAGGCGAAACGGCTTTCTAAACCGATTTACTTCCTTTAATACCAGTAGCACCTTGCTGGGATGGCTATAGATGGTAGAATAGTTGTGGGTGACGGAGGACCAGGAATGTCTTCGTGGTGCAATATTAGTGAGACGGGAGCCGCATTTTTGAATACGGTAAGCGCGAATTGTATGTATGTGAGACTGCTGCTTGCTACTATGGCGTCACGAGAATCGCGGGAAGTTGAAAGCCAGAGGAGAATAGCCACTCGAGCGGGGGGGGGGGAGGGTGGTGAGCAGGGTCAACCCTACGTTGTTACGAGTAAAAGGGGGCCGTACTTAGTTGAGCTTGGAGCGGGGTCGTACTCTCTCGGCGGCCGGCAGCGGGATTAGTACCCAGTTACGTTTACGCAAGATAGCTGATACTGAAGCATCTATAAACCCAGTTTCCTTCTAAATGAGTTTTCAAATGAATCAGCGAATCAGAAGGGCCCCCGAGGCGTGGCGCGCACCAAGGCAAGGGATGTAGTGCAAGCGCATGCTCGAAGCCTTCTAGCACATCCTAAGTCAAACATGAAATTGGTCTTCCAAGAAGTTACGGGCAGTCTAAGAAAACGCGCGCTTTCAAGAAAATGCCTTAAAGAATGCCCCTCAAAAAAAGTCACAACGGAACTAATTTGAACCGCTGATTTTTCCGGAACGCTTTGGTGGTCATTAGAAGACTTGAATCCTTTAGTTTGTCATGCCGTGTTCAGCTTCCCAAATGACTTGCTGATTTGCCAAGAACGTCTTGGTGGTTAATAGGAAGCTTAAGTCCTGTAGTTTCTCATACCATGTTCAGCTTCCCAAACGACTAAATTTGAGAGAGGTTATGATCACATGAAGGCTGGAAAGCGACTGACCAGAAAAAAGCAACAACATGCTAAATTTTTAATAAATTAACTTCTGATGAAAATTTAGCTCTAATTGGATAGAGGAGAACTTGAATTTTTCAAAGCAAATAACAACGGCGTAAAAGCGTGAAAATGAAGGAAACTATAGCTCTAGAAAATGCAGGGTAATAATTGTAGTGGAATTTTATTTAGTGCTTAATATATTATTCATTTTGGATAGTTTGAGAACAAATCATGTTTAGTAATGACGGATGTGCGTCGCTGATCCAGAATCCACCACCTTCCCCGAGCTACCTTAAATTTGGCGAAAAAAACTTCTCCAGATTCCAGAATCCCAGGTCGGCGCGTGTTCACGGTCAGCAAACGCGCTCCATCGTCAGGATAACAATGGGCGCGATTCAGCATTGTATTACATAGTATTACACATAGGGGGGGGTCGTACGAAATCGCTCAAAAAGGGGGATCGTGAAAAATCTCTGAAAAGGGTGCTATTGAAGTGCGGCAGGCACGCCGTATTTTTTGGATACGGTAGGCGCAAAATGTATGTAATGGTATTACGATTACGGGCAGGGGTCAACCAACACATGAGAGCCCAGACAGAGAAGCACATACTTTGTACATTTCTAGGCCTCAGCCTTTCGAAGGAAGGAAAGAAAGCAGAGATACTGTAATAGTTCGTATGCACGAGAGTGCCCAGAGAACACTACAAAACATTGAATCACCAAGCCTTCCAGTTGACCGCTGTCCGGCTTAAGCCGTTTGGACACGATGAGCACCGGGAATGAGCGTGAATTACGACGATCCGCTTACCGCACTTTCATAGAGCCCTGGAAAGTAACAACGGTAGGGTTGACCCTGGTGGTAAGGGCAGTCACTTGACATGCAGAGAGAGAGGAGAAAGCTGGAATGTGTGAAGCCTGCATAGGGTCTCGTCACGTGACTTCCGTCCCTACTTTCAATTTCATGCCTAATTCAAAAAAAAATGCGGCCTGCTCATCTCACTGGTATTGAACCAAGTTTTACTCATAAATCGGAAAACTTTTTTTTATGCGTTTCTCCACTGGGAGATCAGCATCGCATTGATGCTTTATGATCTACGGTGAGTCCGATCGATCTCGCCCGTCATGAACGAACTGGTCGTTGCATCGATCCGCCTAAATAAAGCAAAAGTACCCTGCTTGAAGAACTCATTGATGCTCTCCTCCTTTATGCTTTCTTCTTTAATTGCTCCAGATGTTTCTGTCTCATTTCTTGTCACTCTACAGGCAGCGTTTTTTGCTACTCATGAAATATATATATATATATTTATATATACACATATATATACGGATTTCAACAATGCACCATGCATCTGCCGAGTGTGCTGCAGATGCCGGACTGGCCGATGAATGAGTTGGATTCCTGATGAAAGTCAAGCATGCACTTGTTGTCAAAGGCCATGGGACTAGGCCTGTCTCGCTCCGGATCGTCACTATCGACAGGAGGCGGCTGGGGCCGTAAAATAAAGTGTTACGTACGCAGCCACACACTTCCCATCCCATCTCACGCGCAACTGGCGAAAATGGCCTGCACAGCTCACTCGCTGCTACATCTACACGGGAAAAACGCTGGACGAGTTCTTCGCGCCGACACAATTTGAATTCTAGGCCGACTGTGCACCTCCGATGCTAATCGATCAAGGATCACTTGAATGTGACAGATCGGTGAGGAGACCCCAGCTAAGAAGGGTGAGAAGGATCTGCAAAAAGTTATCAGCGCTTTGGGTAAATCAGTAGGAGCACCAAGTTCGACTTGTTTGCTAAGAAGCTAACAGCATATTGTTGTCGTTGCTTGTTTTGACGGGATATCATACTTCGTCACAACTGGAATGATAACTTGCAAATGTAGAAAAATTCAGGTCCGCCGTGGCAGTCGTGTAAATCCATGAGTCGCTCAGAGATTCCCCTATCTAATACATTTTCTATTCACTTTTCAAGAACAAAAGGGTGGAGATTTCTTGACTGCAACGCTCCACAATACCATATGAGAGTTGGCTTCTATAGGAACCGGCAATGACTTTTCCGTTTCTTACGCATGCCGAGAGATCGTTCATAGCAGACAATCAGACACGGCTAGCTCGTTCTGGTGACTCATCACTGCAGAATTGCAACCTCTTCTAAGCACTACAAGAAGACGCTATCGCAAGACACAGGGGCATTGGCAATGCGTTTGAATCCGCGTTAAACATCTCCATGATTTGAAAACGGGAGTAAGCCTTAGGCGGGAAGGAAAGATTCCAGGGAGGTGAGCTTTCTATTCTCCGAAGTTCCTCTGCCTCCAATGCTTAGTTCTGAAGGACACTCCCGTAACCTGCGAGCGTCCATTTCAACTTGATTTGTTATGGCCGCAGCGAAGAATCCGTTTCAATAACGATATACGATGTGGTGTCGCGATAGTAAATGGTTACCTAGCCAATCAATTCACTGGATTGATATGACCAAATTAAAACATCGAATCCGAAGGATCCACTCTAGCGACATATGTATTGCTATTAGTACGCGTGCAAGTGTGAATATACATCCTTTTTACTAATCATAAACTACTCAGCTATGCCGAACTTGAACTCATACTGAACAACTCCCCACCCTAAGTTTTTATAGCAACTTAATGAAATGCGGAGTTCGTTGCAGTAATGGCTTTGATTTCATTTCGCAATTCCATGCCATTCTTTCCCACAAAGGAATCTTTACTGGTGCTGTTGCATTCAACGTCTGAAGGATGATCCCCGATCGAGCATATCAGCTTTTTTAGCTGAAGGAAAAGCGTGATTACTCACGCAGTATTCCATTAAGTCTAAAATTAGAACCTGGAACTCCTGAGTTCATCCACGGAACATTTTGGACCTGTTGCGCGTGAGATGGGATGGGAAGTGTGTGGATGCGTACGTAACGCTTTATTTTACGGCTCCAGCCGCCTCCTGTCAATAGTAACGATCGACCTTCCGACCTTTTGACCCGTGATAGGAGGGTTATTTGTCCCCCGTATTGGTAGGCTGGCTATAAATAGCCGTATGCCGCTGATACGGGACTTGTTGTACGAACCAAATAAATCTTACAAAGCCACCGATTTGCGAGCTTATACAGACTAGCCAAAAGGATCAAAGTACCAAAGGGAAAATACCCAAATAAACTACACTCTCTAAACCGGGACATTCAGGTGCAACGGTCAAAAAGCCAAAAAATTCCTGTTTCGTCGGCTAAATCCGTCAAACCTAGAAACCTTCAGGAACACTATCAAAGCAATAAAGGAGCGAACAAACGCAGAAAACATCTAGAATGTCGCTGATTTTCCACAAAAAAAGACCTATTGGAGGATTCAGCGCAAAAACGCTCAATACCCTTGTGGACAAATGCAGTTCGTACGCAGAGGAAATAAAACCTACTGGCCACGATCGCTCACAGTACGAAGAGTGGCCACGATCGCTCACAGTACGAAGAGTACTCATCCGCAGCGAACTTGATCGCTGGCGGAATAAGAATCATAAAATCTAGCAGAGAGATTCAAGCTCTCGTCGACAAGTTAGAAAAGGAGTTCGACTAGGCAAAATCAAAAGGTAACAAAAAAGACCTTATCGGTGAAATAGAAGACATAGACTTAGAGTGCAAACTCACTGAGAAAATAGCGCGCGTCAACGAAATGATTTATGTATTGGAAGCACGCTTGACAGAAAGCACAAACAAACTGCAAAACCTCGCACAAAATCTGGGTGTAGACCCAAATAAAAATGAAACAGCACAGCGCAGCGGCGCTAGCATAAAAAAAGGAGTTTACAGCAGAGCCCGAAATTGATGGTGACTCCGCTTGGCTATCAGAAGACTTGTCAAACGACGCCCCAATCGACATGGAAGATGCAATCTGTCGCACGTTGAAACCTAGCCAGCTAAAAATGCCTAAATTCTACAGTGACAAAGAGAAATTCCCAGAATACTGGGCAGTTTTCCGAACACTGGTTCATGACAACAAAGTGTTGAGCACAGTGGGAAAAATGCTTCCTGTGAAAGACAGCCTACAAGGAAAGGCCGAAGTGGCCGTAAAAGGCATCCAGTTGATTTCAAGAAATTACAACTGGATGATTGAAGCTCTGGAAAAAAAGTATGCTAACAAACCCGTAAACAGAGCAAAAATAGTGCAAAGGTTGATTGATATGTGTCCAGCAGCAAACAATGCGGACGCCTGCAACAATGTTCTCGACAAAATTAGAATGCTGATAAACCATGATAGATGGTATCAGCAGGTCAAGACATTCGCATTGCACAGGACGCATTATGGGCAGAGAAAATACTCGAAAAGTTTTCTCATAGCATAGCCAAAAACGTTCTCATCGCTACCCAAAGCAAGGAAGAAGTCAAAATCGAAGACATAATGAACGAGTTAGAAAAAGAGATAGAAGCAAAGAAATACGTGGAGTCAAGGTTGCGCAATTTTCCAAAGTACAACCAAAGTGGGAAAAGAGACAGAACCTTCAGAGAACAGTCACCTAAGGACTCGAAGGGGTGCGTGTTCTACAAAAATAACAACCACGCGTCGAATTCCTGCAGAAGTGTAGTAGGAATTAACGAAAAAGGGACATTTTGAAAAAAGAGCAACTTTGTTGGAAGTGTTTTGCTGGCAGCCACAAAAGTAGCGATTGTCCCAGACAAAATTGTTCGCGCTGCAAACAAATGCACGACGTCAGTGTATGTTCTGCGAACGGCCCCGCACAAAAAGGGAACACTCATAACTCAAATAGACAACAATCGGGTTTCCAGCCCAGAAACAGTGGTCCACCAGAGCCAAAAACCTCTATCAAAATAGAGGGGAAAGACAGCCGTGGAATGGCAATAATTCCAATGATGCTCGAAATAAGAGACCTTGGCAAGGGAGAACAACAGCCAATAAGGCCTGCGTCAATTCCGACAATGTTGCTAAACCCAAGGAACAGATCGTGCTGCTGACAGCCGCAGGTAGCGTTTGGAATTACAGACCAGACCGATTCGAGAAAGCACTGTTCTTTTTCGATACAGGTGCTCAAAAAGCGCTGGTAAAGGAACAAACGGCACACGACCTAGCACTTCTCAAACAATCCACGGAGATGTGTGCCATGTCTGGAATTGGTGGATAAATGGAAAAGTTCCAATGCAGTACAGTTACATTTAAAGAACTTACCGCTTATGGTGTAGAAATCGAATGAAAATGCAAACGAAACCCGTAATTAACGGATTTTCATCAGTAAAACTCTCAAATGAAGACAAGCACTTCCTAGCACTGAATGAGCTTTGCGTATGCAATCCGTCAGTTCGAGGAGAGCATCAGAACCACAAATTCTTGTCGGACCAGACTTATATTACCAATTGGTCTCTCCCAACAGCAAACTCCTACAGCTGCCCTCTGGATTACATGTTGCAAAAACAATCTTCGGCCCCAGTATTCATGGCCGCGGCCTCTTATCAACAAAGTCAGAGCAAAACAACCGTATCATACATGAACACAGTACCATGTTTGCCGAACAGCTAGCAAACATAGCGACGAACCACAGTCGCAATATATCTGATGACCTTGACGACTACCGAATGATGCATCAACTGACCGTTATCAATGAACCTACCGGAGCTGATTTGCTCAACAAGTTGTTTTAGTTGCAAGGTGTGGGAATCTCACCCGACGAGTCGATTAGTGAAGAGAACACATTCTCATATTTTCGAATGTACTCTAAAAGAATCCAAATCAACAACGGAACTGTCACTGCACCATTACCATTGAAGGACAACGTTATCGACCTTTTAGATAACTATGCAGTGGCTTTTCGCAGATTAATTCCGTTGTGGAAGCATCTCCAAGCCAATAAAGAGCAACCAAAAAAGTACGTACAAACATCTGAGGAGGATATTTCCACAAAGCCAAGCCACTTCGCATAGTATTCGATGCATCGCCCAAACGATGCGGCCAACTTTCACTGAATGATGTAATTTACACGGGAGAATCGTTCGTGTATAAAATCCACGACATCCTTACAGCAAGCCGAACAGGAAAAATAATACTGCTGTGTGATATTCAAGCAGCAATTACTCAAATAAGGCTGCAAGGAGAACACAAAGATCTTTGCAGATTCTTATGGTCCAAAAACGCAAACAAGCCTCCGACACGCGACAATATAATGGAGTACCGTTTCACACGTTTGCCTTTCGGTCTCACGGCGTCTCCCAGCATTTTTAATATGGTTACCCTGGCGTATTTAAACCATAAAAACACGGACATAGCCAAAGAAATCATAGAACACTTGTACGTAGACAACATGCTTCTTCAAGCAAACACGGTGGAAGAAGCACTCCAAAGTACAAGGATTCCAAAGCGATCTTTGCGGAAATAGGCAGCGACTGAACTTGCGTGAATACATATCAAATTTGGGCGAAGTGAATGCTGCTATCTCAGAACAAGATCTTCTAGAAGGGACAGAAATAAAACCTCGGGAGTACAGTACAACACAAAAACTGACGAGTTTCAAACGAGCACCCGAATAGTGCAGAAAGATCAATTGACAAAACGAGACATCGTTAGCCAGTTGAACTCGATATATGAACCCATTGGGGTCACAGGACCATTACTCGTAAAAATGAAGTCTCTTATGAGGGAAATATACGATACGGTCACAAAACGGGACGATCCCATCTCTTCTGAATTTAGCTACAGATGGAACAAAGCCTGTCATGAAGTCAATAACGTATTGATCAAAATTACGAGACCCATAGCCGACGTTGATCAAAAGGACAAAAACATACCTTGTGGGTATTCTGCGACGCAAGTAAAATAGCGATAGCAGCATGCGCTTATTTGCAAAACAATTATACATATGCAATTCCCCATCTAATGAGTGGAAAAACACGCTTGACGCCAACTGTCAGCATTGCTAGTGACAGCGAAATAGCGTTGGCATGGATAAAATCAACGCAAAAACTGCCACCCTTTGTTACGATCCAAAAAAAGGCAAAACTTAGAGATTAAACAATCGATAGAAGATGCAAAAGAGATCAATGTTGATTTCTTCTACGAGCCCACAAATTACAATCCTGCCGACGCTGGGACAAGAGGACTAACCGCGTACACAATTGCAATCACGATTGGGTGAGAGGCCCTCGATGGCTCAAAACAAGCTCTAGAAATTCTCCATTAAGAAGCATAGAGCGTATAAAGGAGACTGCCGACACAGAAACTGTGGAAGAAATTATACAACCCGACATGATTGTTTCGCATCCTGGTGTTACGATTCCAAATACACCGCTGATTGATACAACGCGGTTTTCAAAGTACAAACGAGTACTACGCACACTAGCTGTGGTGGGCAAAACGCTCTCAAAATGGGTACACAGTTGTAACTCAAACAGATCCACTTCCATTACAACAGTAGATCTTAAAAACTTCTCTGACGAAGTGGAAATCTGCTCAGATGACATAGCGATAGCAGAAAGGATACTATTCGCCTCAGAGCACCGCTGAATAAGCATAGAGAAGCTGCAGAACCGCTTTCCTCACGTAAACATAACTCGGGACAAGAATGAAGTGATTCGGTATGAATCCAGAATTCACAATGCCAATTTACCTTACGATACCAGATCGCCTATTTATATTCCCAACAACTCGGATCTAGCTCGCCTGATAATAGTGCAAACACATCGAGAAAACGCTCACAGCGGCCAAGATCACATGTTGGATTGATGCGGCAAAAGTTCTGGATCCCTCAGCCTTCAAGAACAATAAAGAAAATCTTGAAAAACTGTGCAGTCTGCAAAAGATATTACGGAGTTCCGTTTGAAGCCCCTGATATGACACCATTACCGAAAGACAGATTGGTAGTAGCAAAACCATTTCAGAACGTTGGCTGCGATTTCTTGGGCCCTTTTAACTCAAAAGAACAGGCAAAAATGTATGTGTGCTTATACACATGTCTCACCACAAGAGCGGTTCACTTGGAAGTGGTCGAAAACATGACAGCAATTGCCTTTCTCATGCTTACAGCTCCTCCGAGGGCTTCAAATGGCTTTTCAATCTCCCAAGCGCCCCATGGATGGGGGGAGGGGTGTTTGGAAACGATTGGTTTGATCAGTTGAACGATGTTTTTCCAAAGCCATTGGTCGCAAAAAACTGTCATTCACCGAAATGACCACGATCATTACTCGAACTGAAGCGATAATAAATACTAGACCGCTCACTAAGGTTAGCCTGACGGATCTGAATGAAATACCGCTGAGACCGATTGTCTTCCTACAAGGAAACTTAAAGTTTGCCCTACCAAGTGCTAACCCGAATGTTGACTATTCCGATCATGATTTTAATCCAAAACTTATTCAGTCGGTATCGCAAGCAAAACAAGCAATCAAATATTCTAAAGCGATTGCGGCCAAGTTCTGGGAAAAGTGGAACACAGTATACCTAACAGCTATACGTGACAGCCACACAAAGAACATGAACCAACCCAGACACGTCTCCAAATATCCACAACTGGGAGAAATTGTGATCGTAGAACACGAGTACCTTCCTAGAGATAACTGGTTCTATGGGAAAATAGTAGAACTTATTAAGAGCGCTGAGCATGATAAGATCGGCAAAAATCGAATGCCAAACCACACTGTTCTGCATAGACCGTTGAACAAAATATATCCTCTCGAAATTCGTTCCTTTGACAAAGCATTAGAGGAGGGCCTAACAATCTACAACCTCGTTTAGAAGAAGAACACAACGAGGAAGAAGCACCTAGCGCAATACAACCATCAAACTCATTGCAAACTCCTCGTGTTATTAGAGAAAGAGCCTCGAAAACTAGACCGTACGAGGTGATACCAAATTTCGAAAGGCACCTAGACGGCCACACTTTCCACAGCAATACTTACTGCTCCATGTGGACAATACTCACCATCCTTTTGTGTGCAGTAACCGCAGGGTCGGCTAACAACAGTCTCATATGCGCACATGGCTCGGCAATTATCGATATCCAATAAACAAGCTTTGAACTATGCTTCAACAGAGAATGCATGACATTCATAAGTTCGTCAAGGAGGCTTATCCTCAAAATACCAGCTTCCCCCTGCACAAACTCGCTACTATATCAACCCGCATTCTATGGCATAATTCCTTCGAAACCATAGAATGTCCACCCACCAAATTTTGCGAATATGCGAGTCAACTGATGACAAGCTCTCTCATAGGTAACTCACACTGGTGGCTTACGGGAGCTATAGCTTCCATGGCCGTATTAGTGTACACATTGGGAGCCATCATACTAATGAGTGCGAAAGCAATAAGTCATTCTGTGACAAAACAAAAAACGCGACGCATTCGACTCAAGAAGTTGTGGTCATGAACACATTCAATCCAAGACCACTGAATGTCTCCACAACAGTGACAACGATGCTAGTAATACAAGCTATGCTGAGTAGTTCGGAAGCCTGCCAACACGGGCATATGAGGCATTTCGTAGACTTGGTCTGCAATAACCAAGGAAACGGCTCCTACAAATATAACCAGGAAGTGCTATTTAATCATATCCAGTCTGAACTCTGTATCAATGCCAGATACGAAACCAAAACTATTGGGGTGATCAAAATACGTCAAAAACCTCTTAAGCTAGCTTGCTCTAAAGTATTGCACTTTTTCACAAAAGACACCAAGCACAAAATATTCCATACTACAAGATGCGCAGAAGCGGGATCATGTTCAAACAACCGCTGCAATACCTTGAAACCCTATAAAAATATAAAGGAGTTGCAAAGTACCGACAAATATCCAGGGTACTCCGCGTGCGAAGATGCATGCGGTGGACTACTATGCGGATGTTTTCTGCCTGTGCAGGCATGTTCCTTCATAAGAGTCGCACAAATACCTATCTCAAAATCAGTGTTCGAAATAGTGAACTGTGAAGAGTGGGCACTGCTAATTGAATGCATACATCACGCAATCTTACGAAGAAATTTCACTCACAGTGAATCAATACGAAAGCCAAACACTTTGCTTTTCGATCAAAGATTCGCCATCTCAGAAAAGGAAGCGTTGATAATACCCAATAATTCTGATCTATCTGTACTATCTGTACGATGCCTCCACGGCAACCATGGCAATGGAAAGCTTCTTTAATTGTAGCAACCAAATGGTATGCAATTGCCGAAGCTACAAGACACCACACACTTGCCAATGTCCGAAACACTCAATAAAAAACATTAGAGCAGGAATAGAAAACAAACTGCCTATAACTACGTCTCCAGTAGAATTTAGCTACAAAAATATGCAGATATACGCTCACTCAACAAAGAGCGAAGTCACGCTAGCGATTAGCGAACCCACTAATCAATAGCGCGGAGCTCATAATCGAACAAAAATGCTCCGTCGATTTAAGCTTTGTGACTGGGTGCTATAACTGTCAAGAAGGAGCAGAGGTCACAGCATTCTGCACCACAGCACTAGATTCTGTTGTACCAATCCAATGTGAAGACATAGGATTCACTACAGAATGCGATCCTTCCAACAGAACCACTAAGATTGCACTCGAACTGAGCAAATCACTTATCTCGCAGAAATGCTTTGTAATATGCGATAAAAGAGAAATACCATTGGAGCTAAATGGTCGCTTACATTACCGTGTGAGATATTTCCCTACATCCATGTTTGAAGAGGACACCACTCAAACCCAAACATGGCCCTCAATCAATGATTTTCACTTTCCAGACTTGGAACCAATCGCAGACATTATCAAAGACAAGTGGAAAATAACACTGGCAGCAATGGCTGTAACTGCAACTGCATCTGGCTTGTGCACCAGATGTATGAAGGTGGCGCACCGGACGGATTGCGGCTCGTGCGCCAAGGGTGGATGCCGCACAACTTCTTGTTGTGCCCATCCAGAGGACATCAGTCAAGTGGGCAGGCGAATGGAACTTCAGCAATGAGAAGGAAATACTAGTCATTGTGTCGCTGCAGTTGTTAACATTTTTTTTGTCTAGACGTTGTTCATTATTAAGAATTTTCTTTGATGGGGGCGCGCGGAGTGTCTCGCTCTGCGCAACCTTCCGACCTTTTGACCCGTGATAGGAGGGTTATTTGTCCCCTGTAGGCTGGCTATAAAGCCGTGTGCCGCTGATACGGGGCTTCTTGTACGAACCAAATAAATCTTACAAAGCCACCGATTTGCGAGCTTATACAAACTAGCCAAGAGGCTTCAAAGTACCAAAGAGAAAATACCCAAATAAACTACACTCCCTAAACCGGGACAAGGCCTTCAACGAGAACGCTTTGTATGAAATTTATTTATTCCTTATTTATTTATCTACTTGCTATGTTTTTTATAATTTCTCTATTCACTTCAGCAATCGACACTTTCTACGCTACGATAGCTGCTATGTCATTCGGGTGTAAAGTCAAATTTTCGAATGGAACTTGCTTCAATACGAGTGGAATCGGCACGCCGCATTTTTTTTAAACGGTAGGCGGGAAATGTATGTACGTAGGGAGTGGTGAATAACGTGACGAGACGCTTTGAAGAACTCACACAGTCCAGCTTTTCACGCATGTCAAGTGAATGTCCTCATCCCCCTTGAAGTGATTACACTATCCCTTGCTCACGAATACACTCTCTTCTCGAGACACCATCATAGTGGGCAGCAGTCCCCATGTAGATCCATATATTTCGCTCCTACAGTATCCAAAAAATGCGGCATGCCTATCCATTTGTAATGCAACGAGAAACTCTGTGGTGCGTAAACATACCATGGAGGTGAGTAAGTAATATGGAAAGTCGCCACACTCACACGGCTCACATAGCACGCAGCTTATTTCCGGATTAGTTTTGTAAGGAAAGGCACTTTGGTAGGAGCGCGTTAGGCTTTGAAAATCACGACGAAATCTTCTTTTATCACGAACGGTGCAATGCAAGTCGGGGCGGGGGGGGGGAGTACGCCGGTCCTCTGGATGCGGCGGGCACGGAAAGTACTCTCCTATTCAATAAACGAGGAAGTCGTCGGTGCAGACATTACACTACATTTGACGACTGCTGCGGGAAAGTGGCATTGCCATCTGCCAATTCTCGCGGCCGTCGCGATTGTAGTGCAATGTCTGCACCGAGGACTTCCTCGTTTATTGAAAAGGGGGTATGAATGAGGGGATTGGTGCCCACCACTGTGATGTCACGGGATTCGAGGAAATGTTTAAGCCAATGGGGAGTATTGCAAATTCATGGAAGGGGTGAAGGCAGTCACTTGACATGCGTGAAAACTTGGAATGTGTGTGCCTTTTCATAGCGGCTCGTCACGAAGGTGAGCAAAGCACCCCTTTTGGCGTTTCTGCTTGGGAAATATGCTGAATATTGTGGAGGGGATGGGGTCCCCGATTATCGAAGGACTACTGCAACTTGGTCCTTAACCCTTTCGGCCCTGGCGGTGGCAATTGCCACCATCAAATTCAAATGTCTTCAGTACAGCTGCAACAGCATATTTCTCCTAATCCTACTAGAGGTTGCTTAGGTCAACCTTCCCTTTCCTAATGACGTGTTAAACCCACTATTTCATTGTGTGTTGTTATTATTAGGTACCGGATACCTAATGTCGATTTCTCACCAAGAGTTTCGAGCCAGCAATATTTTAATTAAGAATCCGGGGAATGAAAGGGCACATTCATTAAATGACTCGTTGACACTTCCCCATCTAATAGTATGAGTGAAAAGCTCGTACGATTAGAGCTCGGGATTTTTTAAGCCAAAAAAGAGAGACAGGTCGATTTCGACATCATTTGACAAATCATCCCTCTCATTTCCTAGAAAGGTAGGCATGGGCACAGGAAGTATACAGTTAGTTAGAGTAGGGTCTGTAGTGTATGATGGAAAAGTTAGAACTTCTCAGCCCAACTGGATAATTTTTTACGGAGTCTTTTTTGCTACATGGGGTCAGAAACGCACCCTTTTTTGAGCACACGTGAGTTGCAGGTGATCACATTTATCAGAATATCTTGCGGAATCAAGTTCGTGGGAACGTTTGTGCATCATCAACTCATCACATTTGAAGTATCCTACCATTTCAGCACAAGACTGGTACAGCCCTCTTTCGACTGGCTTAAAGCAATAGTCTCACGACGAA
>KZ345379.1:27411-43094 GCA_002352805.1 Teladorsagia circumcincta
CTCATCAGAAGAAAAACACGTGCTACCCCACCCTGCACCATAAAAGTCGTTCAGCATGTAGAAAAAGTAGAAGGGAAATTGTTAACAATGAATCTTACCAACAAATGGAGCAAAAATTGTGAAATAGTGTACTATGACGGCATTTCCTCTTCCTTTGACTTCTTTGATACTTTTATCAAATCCCAGCAGTACACAGTACACACTTCCACCTTTCGGTTCACAGAAGCCTTGTAACTGCCTTAGTTAGGTGTTCGTTGATTGATCTTGGGCGTTGACCTTGAAGTATTAAAATGTGAACACATATCCAAATGACTATAACTTTCTTCGAAGTGGACGAATTTTTCAATCCGAAGATCAGATTTGGGAGCTTTTTGGAAAGCTCTACTCGATCAAAATTCACATTATAAAGATCAAAACGATATGACAGAAGGCAGATTAATTTTTATTTTATATTATCGTTATCTTTTTTTCGGAGTATTTGCACTTTTGCTGACTTTTGGAATTTTTTTGAGATGGAACTTTCGGTGACTCTCTTTGTTATACGAATTTAGGATCTGATGAAACTCCGAGACAGTACAACACCAACCAGGAAGGTCATTGAGGGCGTGCCGCGCTTCCTCAAAGCGGTTGATTGCTTGGTATGGGGCCATATGCTCAGAGCACAAAACTGTGGTTCATTTTTCCTGAACGGCCCTCCCAATACCAAAAAAGGATTGAAAAAGTGTTCGTTGGGAGCTGTAGTTTTTACAACTTCAATTTAATGCATGTTATTTGTGGTGTTGCTGATCGCTTCGCAAATGTATCCCATGCGGTGTACGCTGAAAAGAACAAGAAATTGGGCAGGAATGAAGTCTGTTACAGCACGTACTGAAGAAATTGTGGAATCCTCATCAGAGCTCCTAGCCTGTTTCAGCTTGTGGTGGTCAGTGTGCAAAGGACAGCGAAGCAGACTCTCATCGGCACAGTTCGGCGGCACTTTGTGGTTCGGATCCCGGTCACGGCTACAGTTGTGCACTTTAACTATCTTTTCCTCGTTTCGTGTATGTCTGGGCACCGATATAATACCGAAATAACTCATTTTCGAGAACCATCTGCCGCAAATTGGCAGTTACTCCATTTGAACCTGTGTTGTTAACCAATTCCAGAAGTTTCATTATTACTGAAAATTAGTTACCAGTCATGGTAAACATCATCAAGGCATCTGAAACATAAACGCCTGTCATTTGCGAAGCAATCAGCAACACCACAAATGAAAAAACATCAGATTGAAGTTGTAAAAACTACAGTTCTAAAGGAACACTTTTTCAACCCTTTTTTGGTATTGGGAGGGCCGTTTAGGAAAAATGAACCACATTTCTGTGCTCCATGCACATGGCCCATACCGAGCAAACAACTGCTTTGAGAAAGCGCGGCACGCCCTGAACGACCTTCCTGGTAAGTTCCTTACTCTCATGGTCCTGGAGGACGCGCCCGTATCATGCGGTAGCGCCCTATTCGGCTTGCTGGATCTTTTTAATCCTCTCACTTTCTCTGAATGGTAACTAATCGCTGCTTCTTCCAAGTTCTGATCCATTACATTCCAGCCCATTCTTTGGCCACACAGTATTTGCAAATGAGACGTCTGCGGGCGCTGTGAGGCATTCAAAACAGCGCGCGCGGGAAAATAATTCAAACCGCAGTACTCTGTGAAGAATGCTGGCGATCCTTGTATAGCACACTTGTTGAATTAGCTACGCAATGATCTCATTTAATTGTTCACAGTTAGCACCATGGAAGATTCTTGTCCTAAAATCTTGATCTCATAGTTGCTGGCTCGGACTTTTTAGGAATGCGTTCAAAATCTAGCAATTTCAAGTAAGCGCAACATCAGGCTATCCTCACTTGAACGTCGGCATTTTCAGGTAAAGGACATCAACACTGGATGCTTATATTTGATAAGCGTTCAAAATAGCAGCGATCAAATTGGGCAGAGCCCTCCGTGGCCTCTCTCCCGGCTCTCAGACCTCACTGGAGTGATCCATCGATTTATGAATGTGATCATTCCTGAGAGTTGCCCAGAACGACTCAAGGTGGTGCTGTTTTTTTTTCGTTCTTGGAGTTCTGCCTGATCTTCTTCATCCAGCGTACAATCCTGTTATTTTTATTACTTTAACAACATTATGCAACTTCTTTCTAATATTTTTCCGAACATGTCATTTAAATCATTTTATCGTTATATGTGTTCCATATTTGTGCAATTTTTAAAAAAATCAGATTTCTAATGTTATCCCGTTCTATCACACACCTCATTTCATTTGCCATTTTGAGTACGTACACTCTGTTTCGGAAAACGAGAAGAGCGTCAAGAGCAGAGCACAACCACTAAAATGGCAAGAAAAAATCTGATTTTTAATGTTGTCCCGTTCTATCACTTGTTATCATTCTCTACTACAATTTATCATTCCGCCCATATTTGTGTAATGCTATCCTAGCAGTCATAACACGTATTTTTTCCTGTGGACTCGTTATCATTTCATCAGCTTTCTAATCCTTGCTGCTACTGCTTGCATCTAGTAAAACCGGCTGCCGACCAAGGAAAAATCGGAAATATGTTTTTATGATTCTTATTCAGTAATATCTAGTATTTATCAAACAAAAACAAGTCTCAAAACAGTAATATCTAGTTTTGGTACGAACACTTTGACCGATTTGGACCCCAGACCTCATTTCATCTGTCATTTTGAGTACGTACACTCTATTTCGGAAAACGAGAAGAGCGTCGAGAGGAGACCACAACTACAAGTAAGACGGCAAGAAAAAAGTCACGTTTTCTCGGCCGTCGTCACTTGTGGTGTATTGTCTGCATTTGAGGCTCTTCTCGCGAACAGAGTGTAGTTTGGAGTGTAGTTTCGATTAGTATAGCTAGACATAAGCTCCCCTTCAATTAAGAAAAAAGTCGTCGGTGCAGACTACACACTACAATTAACGACGGCCACGAGAAAGTGACAGTTGACAACGCCACTTTTTCGCGGCTGTCGTCTTCACCGACGATTTTCTCGTTTATTGAAAAGGAGGGTATTTTTGATGATAAAACAGAATTTCCGGAAAAGGCTTCAGAAGAGAAATTGCGAACGAATACACCCATCAACTCATGTTTCACCTGGAGGAATCAATCAGTTCAACACTCCACTATTTTATGCTCTGAGAAGTCATATCGTTTTCTTTTTGAAAGGCGAACCTACTGGAAATCATGTGAAGGATTCCCTTCAGCCCGTAGGATAGACCCTCACAAGGAAGTCCCACTTTTGGCATCCCGTGCGCGTAAATCATCCCAGAAGAGTGCTAGGGTCGTGAAAAGTAAACTGCTGCAGCTACAAGTGTTTCTTCTTTCATTGAACAGTTTCCGGCGCCCTCTAGTCTGTTGCACTCCCCGCCTCATGTTCTCCTCTCCGCGTAGTCTTTCATTGCCTTAGCACAGCCAACTACGTAGGTAAGTGAGCCCATAAAGGACGAATTCACGCAGAAAAGGCAACCAATTTCAAATAAACTTAGCGTGACGAGTTTTACACTAATGGAGGGAAATCCCTGGGAAACGGCCCAGAACCCGAAAAATGAAACCCCTCCCTTTCCCCTTGATCTCGGCATTGATGCGACTTCCATCGCTATGCCCTCTTCAACATAACGCTCTCTCTGCTATCTAATCACTTCCTGCAGATAGATATGTGGCGAGTGATTCCGATAGACTGTGAGCGTGCACTGGCTAGCCGCGCCAAGATTGAGCCTTGATAGGCCAACGGGGTCAACTCCTTCGGTGCCAATCGCGCTTCAATCCGCACCCTCAGAAGGTCCGCGACTCCCTCAACCAGGTGAATTCCTAATTCGACTTTCACTCTGATCGTGAATTCGTCCTTTAACCTGAGCGTTTCCGATTATCATCTGTTCTTCACTCCCGGAACGTTAAGCATCAACACGCTGGCATTCGTGTGCGAGAACCACGTCAATTTGATTCTGTGGCATATCTTTAGAGGCAGAATTGACGATGAAAAAGCAACCCATCCAGAATCATGTTAGGGACGGTAAGCGGTACCAGATGGAAGAAAAACCATGAGAAATGGCCCAGAACCCGAGAGTGGGACCTCTTGTTTCGCCTTGATCTCGGCATTGATGCGACTCTAATCGTTGTGCCCTCTTCAACAAAACGCTCTCTCTGCTGTCTGATGATTAGATTGATGGACGTGATTCGCCTGATGCGCTATGAGTGAGCCATGCTAGATCGCAGGTCAAATCCTTCGCTGCTGATTGCGTGTCAGTCCGCGTTCCCAGGAGGTCCACCTGTCTCCTCACTAGGCGATTCTCCCCTTCTTTGACCTTCGTTGTTATCGTAGATTCCTCCTATAAAGGCGAGGCTCAGGATTGAATTGATGTGCTATTCCCAGCACTCTCCATTCAAGTTGAAGGGCGATTCGCTTTGGGCGATGTCAAACTTTGCGAATCGAGCGACTCGCTAGCGAATCGCTAGATATGTGCGTTGCGCCAGCGAATCGAACGTTGCACCAGCGGATCGAAGTATGTGCCAGCGACTAATTAGTGGCGGGACTCAACGTTTAAAGGAAGCCTCGCCAATTTCAAACTGTGTTTGCTGTCCAGTGACGCTGTTTGAAAGTGGCGGAACTTTCCTTACACGTTGGTCGCCACTAATGAGTCGCTGGTACATAGTTTGACTCGCTGGTACATAGTTCGACTTGCTGGTACATAGTTTGATCCGCTGGTACAAAGTTTGATTCGCTGGCGCGACGCTCATACTATCGAGCATGTCTGATAGGGCGGTGTCAGACTTTGCGAATCTAGCGATTCGCAGCGAATCGCTAGATTCGCAAAGTCTGACAACGCCCTATCAGACATGCTGATGCTCTCAACAAGCCCTTATGAGTATTTATCAGGTCATCGTTGATGTCTCTGTCCCCTACCCCCTATCCCGGCTCCTCCCTCCGCTCACACAATGCTATATCACTGCAAATACTCTCTTGCCAATGAAATCGAAGTAGGTGGTACATCTTACCTACGTCCCTTATCGGTTTTTTTCTCACTTGTCAAGGGTGTTTTAGCATCCACTGGTCCCCAGACAACCTTACCTTCTTCTTTGTCCCCGTCTCACCTCATGTGGTCTCTCTAGGTATCAGCACTCTCCGCTCGAGTTGCACTTTACCACACGCACAGCCGGACATCCTATATCGTGCACTGCTCCTGCCAATCAGATCTTTCACTCCTTTTGAATCGAAAGTTCCTATAGCGAGGCAGAGTTGTGTATCATTTGGCCGCAGAGTCATTTTTACAACTCTGAATGAATAGAGTGCATGGTGCTCCCGAACGAGGGCTGGTCAACGCCGTAGGGTCTGCCCTTTCTCCTTTCTTCTTTCTTACTAGGCAATAACTATGAGCTCCCTCCCTAATCTATCCGGTCGTAATCATCCCAAGTCCTCTGAGATAATCTTTCGAATCTCCTCCGATGGATATACAAAGAGGGGGGGGGGTTGGAGTCGCTCTCTTGTAATTTTCAGTGTTGAGGTATTATTCCAATTTGATGTCATGATTGCGATAACATTAACAACGGCCATATAGGTGGGGAGGACGGAGGGGGAGGGGTGCAAAAAATGTACAATACTGCTCCACTTCTAAAAATTTGAGCTGGGCGATGGAATAGTGGCGTCGCAAAGCGTCGCCCTCATAACACTCCCCAAAATGGGTAAAATGAATAGTCCATTTTACCAGCGGACTCGTCTCTCTGTGGCGAGTCTAACTATGTGCAAAACTAGAGATCATGTCAAACAGGTACCAAGTTATTCCATAAAGACTATCGCACATCCTCCGCTTTAGCCTCGACTCTCATCATTTCCATTATTTCTCCAGTCGGGGACCAGCTCTGAGCTACCGCCTTTATAATTTCATAGCAACTCCTTTCGAGCCTTTCGCCACATGCTGTGCTAGTCGTAAAACCTTAAAGTTCACGCAAGAAACACGGTTCAGCTTCTTTTTCTTGTCATGAGTCTTGAAGACGATCCTTCCACTTCCAGCTCCTTGGGATTGTGCCGCGCACGCGATTTCAGTCTAAGGAAGTGATTGTTTATATGTGATGCGCACATAGCCCTACGTATGCAACCTCGTCGTTCTACGGAAAGGTGGATCTCGAAACTCTGGTAGACTGCAGTATGACACAGTGAGCGACATTGAACCTTTTTGTGCCACGTGATTTCCTTGGTCAAGTTGTGCCTCCTAACATCCTTGGCTACACCTATTTAGAGACATCGGCGATATTGGGCGACGCGTGACATCACCTCGTTTTGTGCAACATGATTTCCTTGCTCAAGTACTATCTTCTAGCAAAATTCTAGCCTTGCGACTGTGGGCGACAGCAAACGACAATGTGCGGCACCACTTCATTTCGTGCCAAATGATCTTCTTGATTAATACTACCTCCTAGCGAAATCCCACCCACGGCGATAGCTGGCAAAAGTAGGCGACAATGTGCCATATCGCCTCATTTTGTGTCATATGACATTCATTCTTAGCTCTAACGCCATTTGGCACCTACCTGCTTGCCTGCACCCTCCCGTTAGTTGAAATGGAATGATGTGTTGAAGAACGCAATTGAGAAACGAATGCCATACTCGTAGCCAGTTGGCGCCGCACGATGTTCGCGCAATACACAATTCTGCGGCGGTATGAGATGGTGCGGAGTGAATTCTCAAATTTTGGCCCGATAAACTACGAATATTTGACTTCAAGCTAGATTCTATCGACTCCATCAACCTTTTGACCTCTCCTTCTTCGTCAGCCATTACCCGCTTTTTCCATGCCTCCACATTGCCTCTAGATTCATGAATCTCGTGGAGAACCCCACCCGTCTCGGTGCATGTCCCACCCACCTTTCTGGCCAGCCAGTCTCGACCACGTTTTCCCCGATTTTAAAGTGTCCCTGAGCGGTTAGTGTGCTTGGCGAGAAACCTCTCCACTCCGGTGCACGCTCCAGCACTGTTAGTAGTTCACTTCCTTCACTTCACCTGAAGGACCTTTACCTTCACCGTCACCTGAAGGATGAGGTACACATGAGGTTATTCGGAAAGCAATGCGGGTATCTAGATTCCATTTATAGTGAAAATACTTTTACGCAGAATTTTCTTTTGAAGCTGAAACCTTAAATATCTTTGGCAAGCCTATTATATCTTCTTTCCTACACTATATGTGGATATCAACTTGTCTTGGTATCTTGGGGCTTTTAAAGGTTTAAACTGGAGATTTCAAGGCAGTAGTTTAAGCAAGTTTTTTCCCTCTGGTGAATTTTCAATGCAGTGCTTCATGAATCTTGGAACTGTCGAAATAGTGCTGAAGGATGTGGCCAAGGAAGCTACAACAGAAGCACAGTAATGGCCCCAAGATTTTTGTCTTGTTGAATTTTATCACGAAGGTGAGGGGAGTCATGAGCAAGATTCTGCTATTGACGACGCCCCTCTGAAAATCTCCGTAGAAGATACGGAAAACGGCCAAATTGTACCATAGCAACGGGACTAGAAGCAAGCGTACAGTGCGTTGTAAATCGTAGGACGGCCCTCAAAAATGGCATTATCTCGGCTTCTCGTGAACGTTGTCTAGCAACCTGTAGAATCTGAAGCGCCTTAATCAAATCACTCTCAAGCTACCAGATTATCCGAGGTTTTCCGTATTTCTTAGTCTTAAGGTCGTTGCAAAATCATAGGATATCTTCCTTCAAAGGCTTAAAATACAGAAACACGCTAAATTCGATTGTCTCAGTATTCCAAAAGGAACCGTTTAGTAGAATGACACTATCCAGACAAGAAGAAATGCTTCCACAAATTTTTATACATATTCAATTCAAACTGTTGCACATCAGTGGGAAATCCGTTGCTTCAACTTTGAAAACTAGCACACCTTCGAGAGAGTCTGTTGTGAGCTAGACGTTACCTCGGAGACTTGCTCTCCCTTTTTGGCAACAACTGCGTCCGACTTCGGTGGTCGCAAAGAAATTTAGTTCGGAATTTTCCTCAGTAACCCAATCCGTAAGAGAGCGGCGCATCTCGAGGTCGTGCAGCAACTTTTTGCATCTAATCAGTTGAATCACTCGGGTTGCTCCAATAGAAATCAGCACAGAAAAAGTTAATAACCTCTTCAAATGATGATTGCTTTCCAAGATTTTCTGGAAAAAGTGACGGCAGATCCTGAAATCAAAAGCGATGTGACTTACAGTGGCTTTACTCTTGTGGGGCCTCCTCTTCTGAGTGATTCTGTCAATCCTCTGAGTGTACACAGTTTTTGAACCTCCTCTTTTTGCAAACCCGGAGACGCCCACCACTAAACCTTGACAGCACCGAACATGTTCCAAAGAGTTTAGGAGGAAATACCGAGTCCCTTTCCGAAATTGCAATTTCAGAGACCGTCATTGGGCAGCGTCTTGGTAGTGGGTCGATGCAGAAAATTTTCATGGCCAGAGTTCAGATGAACTTCTGACCAAAGAACTTTCATAGTTTCGAAACTTTCGTTGTTTCGAAACTTTCGGATAGTTCCAAAACACTCTGGAAATACTCCACGGCCAAACGCCGGCAGGCGGTCAAACTCGCCTGCTTTTCGGCCACCCCGTACTCCTGACAATATGTGAGACTACTCTCAGACTAGCAGATTTGGCTGATATCTCTCATTATGAAAGGACCGACTCATCCCTGACAGGGTGGCCTGGACGCACAGCACACAACCAACCCTGCCCAATTTGAATCAGCCAGGCCACGAAGTGATACTGCAAACGTCTTACTCACTAGTCCTGTGGTCTATCAACTCACCTTTCCGAGGATCTTGATAGCTTCCTTGAAGAGAAATGCATTAAATAAAACTTAACATAATGCCAAAACGTCCTTCGCTTTCAGAGCCCCAGCATTCTAAACAACGTACTCATTGGAAGTTCATCTTATAGGAGAAGGTACGAGCATATGAATGGTTTTTATTCCAGCTTGAGCAGTTCAGTTAAAGCCGAGATACATGCATTTGAAAATCGAGGCCGAAAAACGACAGAGCTTTCTGAAAAACCTAATACTTCACTACGACCAAGCTGCATTTTACAAAAAATAGCATGTGTAAAGGAAAAACGACAAAGAGCACGAAAATTTGGGGTGTCCAAGTTTACCAGCGCACAGTTGCTACGTCTTCAAGAACCTCTGCGTGGGAAATGGCGAAGCAGACACATCAAGGTAATATACGTCTTTTGTACTGAGGTGATGAGGTGTTGCTGTTCCAATAAATTTTGTGTACGTCCAAAAGCGACACAACAAAAGTTCAGATAGTTCACGCTTCCCGTGGAGTTCCTTCCCTAGTATAAATTCTGTACGCAGCAGCAACTGCACACATCCCTTCTAATTGAGTGAGACCATTTTTTTGGAGGGGGTGATTGCGGTATGTGAGCTCGCACAGGGTGGCTGAGCGCATTTTTTACTGCGCCACCCGAGGTTCAGCGCACGCTTTTATCTACATATAATCGATTTGAGCATGTTCGTGTATTTTCTGAAGACTTTCGGACTACCTAAAGGAAAGAATTGCAGCAGTGCAGTCGCCACGGGCTTCCAAGATAAAGTGCATGTTTCTGTATGCGTTTTGGGACGCTGAATTCAACCCGCCCTCCAAATCTGTCAAACGATTATCTGGATGGAGTTACGAAATCGTTTATTGGCGGGGAAGTGCGTCCAAAACCACCGCTACGAGGATGTGGCTCGGCACTCGGTAAGCGGACAGACTTGCAGACGCAAGGCAAAGGTTCGGATCCTCGATGCTTGTGCTTGTTTTGCATTTTATTCTTTCGCCTCCCAAACGTTTGCGAAACGGTTAAGACTGCTTTTTTGACTCACAGCATGCCTTTGCAACCGCTAATACGTGCCTCCGAGAGAGTTTTGAGCAGAAGACTTTATTCCAACCAACAATGATCGACGTACATCAAAAAAGGATCATACGCTTAGCTCATTCGCTCGATTGGGCAACCTACCAGTGAATTTCTTCTTGGGCTCCACGCAGCACCATCAACAAAAAGCATAAGGACGGGTCATCTTCTCACAATACTCCCCATCAAACTACCAGCAAATATCTGCCCAGAGGTGGTGTTATCTCTTTGGTGAAGGAATTCGGTTTCTGCGACATTACGCGAGCACCATCTTGGAAAGAACGAAACCCAATAGATGGTTTTTCTCCCATGTCAAGTGATGCGATGTATGACATCCTTGTTATCGACGTCGAGGAGGACAATTTAGTAGAAGACGATCATACTGACCCGCTTAGTCACCCGAGAGGATAGTCCCGTCACATCTAGAAGCGGAGCGTCATTCCTTTCATTGGATGTGGAAGTTCCGAGAAAAGGTAGTTAGAATTTCTTCTGTGCAGCTTCATTACTGTCGAGTCTATAGATATAGTGTGTAATGTAGGTAGAAGAAGCCATCAACTTCTTCCGCCCAAGTGCCAAGAAAAGTCGCATTTCTTTTGTGAAAAACAGGTACCGCTGAATAACCAGCGAGTACCACATGCGGAATTTGAGAAATATCGCGAAAGAACTCAAGCATTCACAGCATTGACCTTTTATAATTTTTCTTGTGTAACTGAGTAGGTGAAATTGAGAAGATCGTTCTGTCCGTTTCCAGCGCTTGGTAGAGCCGAAAGAGGAAGTTCTCAGGGAGGTGAGTGGAACCGCTTGACATGATAACGACATCCGTCGAACGGCGCTAAAGATCTACAAGGAAGGTTTCCTAGTCGATAACTTTAGGGCGAGTCACGAGTGGATTCGGGGCTGTAATCGATTTTCGGAGTAGCATCTCCGCGCGTCACCACATTCACTTTGAAGAGAGTATTTCTGGATGAAGATCGCATCTCTGCTGAAACCCAATCTTTCGTGCAGGAGGTTAAGAAAGGTGGATAATATGTAGCAAAATTTCAAGTTGGCTGAACGAGTTTAATTCTACTACACTATTCACATACTTACTTTCATATAAAAATGGAGAACTGACCTTTGGAAGCAATAACGCGGGTCAAAGTGTAGTTGTGAAAGAGCTGCATTCTGCAATGACCCTTGCTCCAAAAAGTCAGAAAAAAAGTCGAGGGAGTGGTAGCAATGACTCATTCATTTACGGTGATGCCTACTTTGTTCGCCGACGGTCACCTCGCGAAAAAATCTATATGGTAGTGCAGGTTCGAAAGCCTGACCACTTGTTCACTCACTTCCAACGCTACTGTTTCAATATAAGTCCAATGGACGAGTCCCTGCTAAAGTTTTTTTTTCTTCGCGCATCGAATCTGGTAATTAAGGCCAACACCTCGCACATGATGACCAAGGAACTTATGTTGGATTGGGTTGAAACTTGCATCGGATCCAAAGACCCCTTCTTCCACGGCTTGTCTTGGACTCCTGGAATTCATTAAGGATCATGAAACAATGAAGGCTCCTCTACCAGCTGGAAGGACGGTGAAGATTATGAACATCCCCCTGCTGCAACATCGCAAGTCAAGCCTCTTGACGTCTTCTTTTCCTGCCTTTCGAAGCCATTCTAGAACGTTCTAAATCGTACGTCGCTGCTTATGATGTGACCTTTCGGTTAAGCACTCACTTTCCATAGTGCGACTTGTTTCGCTGACTGTTTCCTATTTGAGGCACCGTGATTCCAAAATTTTCTTTTCTACTCGTGGCACGCAACAGGGTGTCTTGAGATGCATCCAGGCGGATTCGAGACACCTGAGAGTACTTTTTATCCCGAATGGAAAGAGCCTGTGAAAGCAACGCCTGCAATGACCCCCTCTTCATTCACTGCTTAAACTGTGAACAGATTTGCTTTTTCAACCACTTTGTTATAAGATACCGCATGTGTTCATTGAACGTTCCTAAGTAATTCTAGTGATGCTCATCTTGAATAAAGTCATCAGGTCTGTACACAGAAAAAGTTTGTGGTTTCAAGCGGAATAATCCGTCTAAGTCTTGTTCGGAGTACGTGCTACCAGTAAAGCGGGCTACCAGTCAAAAGCAGTCCGGAGCTGTTTCGCAAAAGTTCGGAAGGCGTAGAATAAAACGCAAAACTAGCACAATCAAGGATTCGAACCTTCGTCTCGCGTCTGCAAGTCTGACCAGGGTCAACCATCCGTTGGAAAAGTCCAGCCGACCGAAAAGGGGAGGGAGTCGTATTTGGAAAAGTCGACGTAGCAATACGTAGGTGGGAGGCATAATTCGAGCGTTCCTTCAACTATCAACCGCAAACAAGGCATGTCGCACCCCAGAGCAGAGAAGTCTACTGCGCAAGTGCACATGCTGCTCACGCCAAAAATATGCTCTCAAAGAGATCCAATGTTTTCAAACTATGTAGACCTGAGTTAGTAAAAAAGTGACCACTAGGGTAGATTGACTACTAAGGGCTTATAAGAAAAATTGATAAAAAATATTTGACTGTCTACGACTTCCTAAAAAGATTTCGGTGTCCATCGTGAAGCACAAAGCTTGCGCAATGTCATGTTATTATTACTTCCCATAAAATTAAGCTTGAAGTTAGCTGTAACTGTTTGGGTGTTGAAAACTCGTGTTTTCAGAAGAGTTGCTCTGAAAACCCATGAAAAAATTGTCCAACAGGGCGATTTTCCGAACGAATCATTTTGGGAACGAAATGAAGTATTCATTGAAAAGCGCTAACTTTCCAGCTTCTTCCAGAGGACAAGAATTGCAGAAAGTTCATTTTGAAGAAAGTTGTAAGAAGCCAAAAAACCAGCACTCAGCAAAAATTTGTGCGCGGTACACCCAAAATGATCCAACGGGGCGATTTTTGACTCCGTCAGTTTTGGAAAGAGCTCAGGTATACGTTGGAAAGCTTTGAACTTCTATTATCCCAGGAAGACAATAATTGCTAAAGGTTTATTCTGACGAAAATTATAGTCATTGAAAGCCAAAAAAGCTGGTTCTGAAAAAATCTGTCCAACGCAGCGAATTTCTGGAGAAACAAGACTTTGCAAAGTTTGAGTACTTTGAGAAAGGGAACGATGAAGTCTGATATTCTTTTAGCCGCTTCTCACAAGTTCGTATTTGAAGAGGATTACAACCTTTCAAAGAAAAGCATTTGAAAAAGAAAGAAAGAGAAAAATGCGCATTTGTGTAAATTTCGGTTTCTCTGCCCCATACCTGACAGAGGCTTGAAGATACTGCGCAAAAATGGTGATCTCGTAGATTACAACTCCATTTTGCTTTTTGAAAAATATTGACAATCAACTGCACTACACTCTTGATTAGTAGTCCGAGTGGAACATTGGGTGCGCCAATGCAAACGCAACGCTTCAGTGCTCAGTCGGTTCCACGGCGTGAATGTTCAACTCTTACGACTAGCTGAATTGGTTATGCTCCAGGTCGGGTGTTGGAAGGGGGTCATATAGAGGCCCTGCAGAAGGAGGCTAGGCATAAATTTTTGAAAATTGTCCAGTGAGGGTTGACCCTGAGTCTGACCTCATACCAACTGCGCCACCGAGCCACATGCCCGTAGCAGTTTGAGTGCTTTGTGATGCGCTTCCCGGCCAATAAACGGTTTCGTAACTCCGCAAATGAATCGTTTAGCAGATTTGGAGGGCAGATTTGCATTCAGCGTTCTAAGATGCACAAAGAAGTGCATCTTATCTACAAAGCCTGCCTAAGTGGGATCCTCTTCTTTTTAGACTCATCCTTGGTACCGGGCCAATGTGCTGTCCTTGTCTGAACTCTCCTGAACACTTGTTTACGACTACTGTCACGTTTTGAAACTTTTCAAGTAATTAGTGGCGCACCAGCGCCGGCGTCAACTTTTTCTTATAAGCTCGATTTATGGCTCAAAGTTTCCTCCAGGCGTTCGAAGCTAGCTAAATCAGCTGTTGTCCTCTTGCCGTTTCGCCCCTGTATTTTGAAGATAAAACATGCCGAAAACCTCTAACAGTGACGGATAATTGCTACAGGACAATAGGGGTCCAATGGGAAACCCTAAAATAGAACGCTCAACAAGGGAAGCGAGGCGCCAAAAAAAAACTCCAATCGTGAGATCAAATTGATGCGTTCAGATCGAGTTGTGTAGTCCGTTGACCGTCGCAAATCCTGTTCCCTCTCCAACACTCAGCATACGGCCCCAGCAGAAACGTCAAACAGGCCGGTTTGCCTGACTCCATCATTACCCCAACACAGCTTTTCTTGTTGTTGATTGTTAATTGCTGTTTTTGGCAGCAGCTCGCCTTGCGAATGTTTCACAAAAATGCTGGGCTGTGAACAAATTTTTTGCTATAAAAGGGACTTGAATCCGCACCTCTCACTTGCCATGTAAGTGCGCTACCAGTTACGCTGCCGAGGCATCATTTCATCCCGACTCAGCTTTTCATGGTATACGTAACATAGCTTTCACCACACACTCGTACAACTGTCGAGCCTATTAGCCGATATCGGGCAGATTTGGCGATTTGGCAGGGCTGAAAGCTTTGGCAATCTATTTTGACTTGTTTCTGATGGTAACTGCTGTTTTGACCGTACCTTGCCTTGCGAATGTTTCACAAAAATGCTGGGCTGTGAACAAAACCTCCGCTATCGGGACTCGAACAACACTTTAAACCTGTGAGTGGTGAAAGCTACGGTTTCACCTTGGAAAGCTGAGTTGCATTAAATGATGCCCAGGTAGTGTAACTGGTAGCGCACTTGCCCGGTAAGCAAGAGGCGCGGGTTAGAGTCCCCTCTGAGGCGAAAGTCTTGTTCACAACAAAGCACTCTTGCGGAACTTTTGAAAGCCACTTTCTCCCGCATCAGGTCACAAAGTTTCATATGACTCTGTAAACTAGAAGATTCGCTCTACTGGAAAGTCACTGAAGTTACTTAGTACAGTCAAAAATGGCTCTTTGAGCATTTTTGTCCGAGTGCCGTCAAGAAATTCTCCTTTGTTGCCTTGGCCCTTCCCACAGCGATCTTAGCTTCTTTACATGTTTTGTACAAAAGTAGAAACGAGCTTTGGATTTCTTGTGCGCTGTGCCCACTGGTGGGGGTAGAAGTGTACTGTATGGTGTCGACCCCCTCAAAATGTTGTATTTGAATGAAATCAATGCGGGAAACTGGATTTCAAGCTTGCAGCCGTTTCAGACACAAGAAGGTTTTCGCAAGAATTTTTGCAGGAGAAGGCGTGAAAACTGAAGTAGCGAAAACGAGCCTAGTCGTCATTGCCGCTTTCGCCACTACCGACTCAGCTCTAATCGAACGCATCTACCGAACCATGGGGATCAATGGAGCCTCTACTGCATGCGCCTCGATATGGCCGCTGATACTGAGTCACAAGGATGGATCACCGTGGGTCGCTCGAAATTGGTGCCACCGCTGTTCGAGCTAAAATCTGCAAATATAAAGGAAATCAATGTTTGCGCCCACTCCTAGCGCAAATTCGCCAACGAATCTGGTAGAGGAACGTGCTATGTAGGCCGACACTACTTCATTTCTGGGACTCGGCTGCGTCGCGTAAGTCGAGCCTCTCTTCCAGCTCCTGATTGATATCCGCTACCATATCCGCGCCTCGTCTGCTGCGCGGACGTCGCCTACTACTCTGCTCCAGGAATGGGTCCCTGCTATCTTCGCATCAGGGCTAGGATGCTGCCCAAGGTCTCCCAGGCTCCACAATCCAAGGTCTCTCAAGCTTGCCTGATGC
>KZ345379.1:106741-119466 GCA_002352805.1 Teladorsagia circumcincta
CAAACCATTTCGGAAAAGCGCTCCATGACCTTAAAGACCCTCCTTGTGAGATTTCATCTAGGAAAGCCTTGGAGTCAATTTGGATTTTTGCAAGGAAGCCTGCAATGAACGGCCGGAACGAATGCTCGTCGATTACGAATGAGCTCTTGCCTTTTGTTTCAAAATGCGAGCTATGAACGCGACGTCAGATTGACAGATTTTGGCATATATGACGCTATGAGACTTGGGTGAGGCTCATTTTTCCACTGACGTCGCAACACTGACACAGGCGTGAGCTGGTGCTCCGCATCGGTGGAATCTTAGGTAAGTCGCGCTTTCATTACTGAGTGCTCGGTAGTGTTCACGACGTTCTATGCGTCGAGAGCGCTATACGTCATTGATCGAGTAGCTTACAAATCAAAATAGCTTTAGACCATCTCCAGGCCTTTGAAGAAGACGAACTGGTCGAAACGTAAGGCCAGTGAATGAAGATTCCATCTTAAAAACCTCGTTTGGCATACAGTACATAACAATTGCAGTATATACGACATCAAATGCCGAGGTTTCAACTAAGGACGACATGGAGCCTACGCATAGTGGTATCAGCCGTTATCACTTTTTATCTCTTACCGAACATGTTCCCGTTCCATCCTCCACATCACTTTCAGAACCATCGCTTCACCGCTGCTGGGACATCCGCTGTGAATTTCACAAAATTTGCGTTTTGGCGCCTCTTATCAGCTTTTATCAGCTTATCAGCTGTCATCACTTTTGTCCCCCCACCAAACATGTTTCCGTTCCACCCTCCACATCACTTGTCAGGCTCCTATATCATATCCTAAAATCAGCTCCTGGCGATCGCTGGTGCCCGAGCTATGAATTTCCGGTCAAACAGACAAACACTCACCAACAGACACACTTAGCCGCTCATATACGTATAGGATTATATTATTTATTATTATATATTATATATTATATATTATATTATTATATTATTTATTATTATACATATACATAAACATATATGTATAAGAGGATTCCACTTGTTCAAAGCAAAAATGACTGGCGCCTACGATACGGGGTCTAACGTAATAATAACGCATGTCGCCAAATTCCTTATCAACTGCCTTTGAATTCTCTGTACAGGTAACTGTAGCAGGTACGTTGGACTAGAGATGTCAAGGACCTTTCTAGGACAAACGACAAAAGAGTAAGCTCGCCAGGAACCGACCCCAAGACTTCTTTCCTGTGAGTCCAGACCAGTGCCGTCAGGGTGAATAACGGTCGAGGAAATCCTCGACGAGGGGGTCGTACTTGTCAAGGTGGGTGATGGGGGTTCGTTTCTGTCAAGGTCGGCGGCATCGTGGTGCAGATAGGAGAGAGAGTGTGTATCGCAGCAGACGACGAGGACGTGCGAGAAAACATTATATAAAATATTCTGCTTGCTCTTATTACCTCGCTGACAGTGATACTGTTATAAGGGAGCTGTCTCAAAAACGACAATGGTGAAGGAAAGCCGTAGGCAAATTAAGCGGTTTGGCGGTTATAGGAGGTACGGGATGTGTTCACTAAAGCAAGATTCTGTCAGCAGGTCATCATCATATATTATAACACCTTTCAGTCAAGGGTACCCGCTTTGAGTGATGGACGGATGCAGGCGTATGAGACGGTCGACGATCTATTGTTCCTTTTCATATCGCCTACGCTGAAAGGTTGTATTTTAGATATAATTTGAGTGTTGCCCGCGAAATATTCTGCAACGATGAGGAGGGAAGCGACTCTTTAAGCGGTCAAAGATAGATCGATAGACCCTCGACGCAAATTTCTCCTCAGGTAAAAGGCTAGGAAAGAAGTTAAAGAAACTATCTGTAAGCGCAATCCTTCCGCTTTCCAAAGCTGTCCTCACTTTTTTCAGCGCTCAAGAAATTAGAGAGATATTGCTTCCTGAGTGGCAAAAACTCGCATCAAAATCTCACCGTCCTCGACGCTGACTCGACGAAATTTGAATGACCCTATCTCTTTGCATGGAAGGCTTTCAGAGGAATTTCAATGCTGCCTGGCAGTAGCGGTCCTAGTTCTATCTAACCCGACCGAGTGCTATACAAATGGTTCGAAAGTTAGGGAATGGAACCTTTTCATGGAGAGTGTACACTCCGGTGGTTTTGAGCGGGATATCACAAATCTGACCCAGAGACAAACCACGGAGCAGCTGTAACTGAATCGGCCGTTGATCGATAAAGGCTGTTGTGATGCTCTCCTATGAATTCCTCAAACATTCGCTTGGCATGAATAACTCTTTGTGAGGGGTGCCATGACCTCGTTTCAGAGGGATCGTACTTCTGCAACCACGTCCTCGACACGATTTCCACCCTGAGTGACGCTGCTCCTTTCTCCTTCACAATTCTTTTCAGGGGAGAATTTAGCAGATAATTAAGCAAATTCAGCAGATAATTTAAATAAATTGAGCAGATAATTTGAGCGCGGCGTTTCAAGGCACGTATGAGATATTTGGTTGTCACATAATTTCTGTCCGAATTTCGACACTTTCTTTTCATCGAGTTTTATCTTTCTAAAAAAGAACTGAACAAAAATATAGTCATCATCATGATCACTTCTTCTCCCTAGCGTTAATCCCGCGCAGTCGCAGGGTCCGCTGTATTTGTCAAGCGTCGCCACTTTGTCCTGTCCGCGGCATCTGTTGCCGTGGCCCTGACTTCAGTGAGGTCCTTCTTTATGACGTCCCTCCGTCTTTTCTTTGGGGCCTCTGCCCAAAGGCCCTTGCCCTGGGCTTCGAAGTACGTCGCCTTTCTTATCGGGTGACCCGATGGCCTTTTCAGTACATGTCCATACCATCGCAAACGGTGCTCTCGTACTTTCAGCTGGACAGGGGCAGTCTGCATAGCCGCTCTGATCTCCCCGTTTCTGACCCTGTCCAGTCGCGTCCAGCCGCAGGCCCATCGTAGCATCCGCATTTCGGCGAGTAAAGCTGCCTCTCGTGGTTCTTGTTCAGAGGCCAACACTCGCTACCGTATAGCGTCGCAGGTCTCACCACTGTCCGGTACACCTTTCCCTTGAGCGTCTGGAGCACCTTCGATCGCAGAGCATTCCAGTGGACTCCCAAGGTATTGGAAGTCGTCCACTCTTTCGGTGGGCTCTCCATGGCCATCGACGATTGGCTCTGTACAATCTTCGGAGCTTATGAACTTAGTCTTCTTTACGTTCAGCCGGAGCTCCCGCCAGTACTTCCTGCCACTTCTGCACTTTACCCTGGAGTTCTTCTCTGCTGTCCGCTATCAGAGCGATGTCGTTAGCGTAGAGGATGGTCTTCAGTGGTCCCTCCATGAGCCCCTGCACCAGCACATCTAGTGTCGGGAGGAAGAGGAAGCGGCTCGGAGCTGATCTCTGGTGCACTCCGACCGTGATGTCCACCTCCTTCGTTAGGCCGTGTGGGGTGCGTATAGCTGCTTTAGCCCCATCGTACATATCCTTTACTAGGGAGATCAGGTGTTCTGGGACATTGCGTTCCCTGAGCGCTCTCCATAGCACTGCTCGCGGGAGCCGGTCGAACGCCTTCTCCAGGTCCAGGAAGGCTAGATAGCAGGGCCGGCGCTTCTCGCGATACTTCTCCATCACTTGCCTAGCGATGAAGATGGCATCCGTTGTGGACCTCTCAGACATGAAGCCGAACTGTTCCTGGGAGATCGGGACTAGCTCCCTCAGCTTCGAGTCGACTAGCCGCTCGTACAACTTCATGGTGTGCGCAGTCAAGTTGATACCGCGATAGTTGGAGCAGTCCATTGCGTCACCCTTCTGTTTGAAGATGGGAATGATTTTACTTGTTATCCAAGCATCGGGCATTCTTTCTTGTGCAGTTACCGCGTTCAGGGAGCCCGTGAGCCACCTTGTGCCGTATTCTCCGAGAACCTTCATACCTCAATTGGCACCCCATCTGGACCTACCGCCTTCCCGACTTTCATCTTCTGTATCGCCCGCCTAACCTAATCCTTAGTCCAGAGTGTGATGGGACCGACCGTTGCCTCTACCTGGGGGTTGTTATTGTGAGGGAATTCCTCGTTCAGAAGCTCCCTGAAGTACTTTCGCACCTCCTTTTGACTTCGGCTGGCTTCCTCAGGATAACACCATTACTGCTTTTTACATTCTTCACAACCCTAGTGTCCTGAGTTGCCCTATGCCGGGCCTTAGCCAGCCTGAAGACGAACTTATCTGCGTTTCGGCTTTCCAGCTTTTCGTACAAGGCGTCCATCTCTGTTTTCTTCGCCTTCGCCACGGCAGCCTTGGCAAGTCTCTTGCAGGTTTTGTAGGCAGCGAGGTCCTCCAGGCCTCGGGTTTTCTGCCAGCGCTTGTAGGCCTCCTTTTTCTGTTTGACGATTCGCTGGAAATCCTCGCTCCAGAGCCATGCTGCCTTATCTCCTCAGTACCCGCCTCGTGTTTCGCCCAGTACCTCCCTGGCGCATCTTAGGATGGTCTTAGCCGCGCCACTCCAGGTCCTCTGTACTGGTCCTTGTGGATCTGGGAGACCAGCTTCTATTATCCTTCGCATGAGATCGTCCTTCTCTGCTCGGTGCAACTTCTACCACCGAATTCTTCGCTCAGTTCTTACACTTGCCTTCTTGGGGAGTTTCATGGCAATGTCTGCCAGGAGAGGCCTGTGCTGGGGGGCCAGTTCTTCGCCGGGCAGAGCCTTGATGTCTTTTACAGTTCTGAGGGATGATCTTCTTACGAGCACATAGTCGATTTCAGTCTGTCTCCCTCCACTGCTGTAGGTCACCTTCTGGATCGAAGAAGGTGCTGCAGATTGCCAGATCGTGGGCCGTGGCCAAGTCCAGGACCCTCTCCCTCGGCGTTCCTCGTTCCAATCCCTTTACCTCCGTGCACCCTTTCCAAGCCTCCTATCACTGCCGACGTGGCCGTTTGGATCACCTGCTATGGTGAGGTAGTCGAAAGGAAAGAGGAATTGATCTGATGGCGTAGTCCAGGCTTGTGTAGAACTCGTCCTTTTCATTTTCAGGGCATCCGGTTTGGGGCAGTACCCTTCCTACGTGTCTATCCTAACAGCCATTATCTGATCGTTGATCCTGTTCACAGCGGAGACATACTCCTTGAGCGACTCCACCACCGCTATGGCCACGCCGTTCCGCCTAGTGTCTACTCCATTGTAATAGAGCTTGACACCTTCCCCTATTTCCCTGACCTTGGCACCTTTCCATCGCGTCTCCTGAAGGCATAGTACTTGGATGTTCCTGCGCGTCATCAGATCAGCAACCTCTCGGGACTTCCCAGTTAGCGATCCTACGTTTAGAGTCCCTATTCGGACTAGCTTCTTTAGCCGAGGCCGTTCACTCCTCGGTAACCCTCGCATGCTGTCCGCAGAACTCGGGCGGGGGCTCTGCGCGCCACTTCCGGGTGACGTCCTAGCTTTATCACTGATTCTTATGCGACTTTTAATCATGGCTTTTGTGACTGGGGCCTTCATCAGCCGGCCTGTCAACCTGGGCCTGACGCTGGTACTTGAACCATTTTTGCAATTTTTGCAAGGCATGGTTCACCTCGGCAGGGATCGAACTCGCGGTTTCAGAGGTGCAGACATGAGTCTAACCTCTTAACCTCTCGGCTATCCCTGCCTCTCATTATCATGATCACTAATATGCATCTATTCGCCAGAGAACTTTTAAATGCTTCCCTCCCAGACCGAGCGGAGCTAGGAGTTCAAGAATTCAGCCTGGTCATTTCCAGAACGAGCGGAGCTAGGAATTGAAGAGTGCAGCGAGGTCGTTTTTGGTGTGATTATATTCAACGACTTCTTTCTCTCGCCGGTGCTGCCTCAAGGCACTGTGAGGTATATAGTCCGATGAAGTAGTACCAAGGCCATATGATGGGTATGGTATCAAGGCCCAGCCTATTTCCTTCAAAACGTGGCGATCTACCTCTTCAAAGTTATTCCGGGCAATCATTCGGAGGAAGGACATTTCGGGACCTTTGAAACGGTTCTCTCGCAGTGCTGCGGCCAACTCAGGGAGCTGCTCTACGATGGCATTCTTGAATTTATCTTCATATAGCGAAGCGCTTATGAAGCGGTCATGAAAACGAGATACGCTCTAAATCTTACACATTAAGAACAATATTCTCTGAACATGAGCTTGAGCTTAGTAAGGTTGATGAGTCCTGGCTGCGAGGTAGCCATCAGGCGTGCCGCGTATTGTTGTCGCACGGGACTGATGATTCGTTTCCATCGGTGACTAGATAAGGAAAGTTCCATATGTACGGCAGAAAAGGAAGACTTCCGTAGATGGACACACGTGCTCCTCGGTTGTGTTTGGTCAGTGCATGCGGTCACCATCGAGGCTTCATTCTGCTGTAGCCGTTTTCATTCGGACGGCAAGCGTGGTGCATCGGATTCGTACAGGTGTCTGTAACTAACCTTGGTGATACCGCCCTTTAGCACTTGCAATTCATTACGCGCGGGATCCTTGTCGAAAGTGAGTGAAGGCTCAAGGTGGAGCCGACTTCCACAGCTAGTATCGTCTTTGCCATTGCGACCGGGAGAGCAGCAGGGATTGAGCCCTACCTCAGTGTCCCATGTAGCAGGGATTGAGTCAAACACAGAGCTTATGTTCGCTATTGTCCTCCTTGTAACAGCCTCCCTCTGGAAATAAAAAAACATAATCGTTAGTCATTGTTATTGATCTATTTCAATTCCCAGATAGTTATCCCAATGCGGGTCCGATCTCTTAAGACCACCTGGCTGATGGTCTAGGTGCATTCTTTGACATATCAATGTACCAGTTTAGCTGCGCACGATACCGAGCGCGAACGATGGCTGCCGAAAATAGACCTAGACCCTGATCAGAGATGTCGGCATACGCAAAAAAAAGTTTGGACGAAATAATATGAAAATCTACCCCTAGGTTCAGATAGGCATCAATTGAAAAATTGCAAATCACGTAAGCGAAATGTCTGGAGTAGGCGAAACTCAGCAAAGAAATTGACATATATCGATTCTCAGTAATGGATGGTCGCAATATTGCTAAAGCGAAGTCTACACCTACGTAATCCACTTTCGCCGTCCCACTTCAGATTCTTATTAGCGTCTTTGCTCAATCGATATACATTTCATTTTACTTTGCCTGAGCATTTTTCGCATGAGGGGAAATCTTTGAACAGCCCCCTCCTCCCCTGCCCCCCCCCCGATCGTCCTTCGTTCTGGAGGAAAGAAGTGGATGGTGTAGGGGAAGGTCTGAGTGGTCTCAGAGTCATTTACTATATGAGCTGCACGTGATGATGAGGATGGTGGGATGGTCAAGAAAGGAGAAGAGCGGCGAAGGCGCGGCTGATCACGGAGCCCCGCTTTGCAAACTTGACCCGCCCTCCTTAGGTGATTTGATGCCCCGCCCACTGTGGGCGGTGTTACTTATGGCCAATACGTCCCCTTTTATAGAGCGGCGTGTGCCCCATCTAGCCCCTATTTTTCCTAGGGCTCTGTGCTGTACTAAATCAGAAAACGATAATATTTTCATCGAATTTTAAAATTTTGACGCATGCCCCGCCCACTGTGGGTGGATTTTCTTATAATCAATACTTTTCTTTTATAGAGTGACTCATACTCTACCCATCGCAAACTTGATCCACCCTCCTTAGGTGAATTTTGAATTAAGAATTACAATCCTTGTGTCTACGTAACGTGTGGGCTTAATGGTTACAAACAGACAGACATACGGACAAACACACCGAACTTCTGCTTTAGATATAGAAGGGATTTCGCTATGGCATCGATTTGACTCGATCAAATTCGACTTTGTACAAAAATCGGGCAGGAATTTTAGGACAACCCAATATATCCCATTTCAATTGGCCGTGACCAAGTGACCTTTCGTAGTTAGTCTTTTACTGCCTTAGCACAGCCGATGATAACGTGAGTGAGCCCTCAACCTGAGTGTTTTCCACGGTTTATTTTTTTCCTAACTGTCGGCCCATTTCGCACCGATACGTTCGCATTTGCGTGCAAAAACACACAAACTTGATCCTGGAGCATGTCTTCAAGGAAGCAGTCGCACTGGCTCCAAGATGAATACCAGTTCCACATATTATTGACGAAAAGCGTTGAGATTAGAGCTGAGATAAAGGATAGTCAGACCAAAATGACCTCATAGAAGATACGATGTGATACGTTGAGACTATACGTCTGTCTAGTATGAGATGTAGTTCAGAACGGAAATTGGACTACATTGACAACGGTATCGTACGTATGGTGCAAGTACGCTGCCGTTACCACCATTTTCACGTCCAAAATAATGGACGGAGCTTGAGGAATTAAAGAGCTCGTTTCCTGGGCCTTATAACGGTTTTGGTGGAGTCCCACTGCCCAGGAAGCGTCGATTGTCGTCTCGTAGGTAGTTTCCTAAACAACTCACTATGCATCCTTTCCTTTCCTTCCTACACTAATTATTGTGACCGCTTCCTCTAATGTGATGTTATGACTGCGATTGTACGTCTCACTATGTGAACATTTCACAATAATTTCTTACTCTTTTTGCATACGCGTCTACTGCTAGAAATGATCCTGGAAGTGGAAGTGAGCACATTAAGCTTTGCAGCACAACGCGAAACAGTAAAGCTTACACAGGGAAGGAAAGTTTCGGCGGTTTCCGGATGGACAATGCTGGGTGATTTCGTAATTCAAAAATGCAACTCTCCCATCTTGCTGAAAGCATCCGAATAGGTTCCTTCCTGAATACTCCAGAAGAATATTTCAAGTTCACTTAAGTACACAGGATCACCTGTATTTCCGACGATCTCAGTGATTACGCTAGTTTGATGTTTGATGTCCACTGAATACGAAATGAGAAGTGTTAGGTGGTGCAGCAATGAAAAAGAAATTAAAAAGTTGCATTCTTCATCTGAATACTTGAAAGTGAACCGGCACTGGAATTGCTGTGCATCAGTTAACCTATCCTTTACTGAACTCTCGGGCATGCGCGGCTCCTTACCAACTTGTTTGTTTCCATGCTATGTATTACAACATAATGTTAACGGCATCGCTCACGGTATGATTAAATATGCCCCAGTTTGGAAGAAGCGTTTCAAGCGCAGCGGAATAGGTAGCCCGCTTATTCCTTCTTCTCTTCCTATTCTGACGAAAATATTAGGTTGTCAGAAAAGTCTTGGGCCATTTGTCGATTTTTTTCCAAGTCCACTTTTCTTCTTTAGCCCAGTCAGCAATTTACAATCATAGGCGCCATAATAATCGTCAACATATTGCCTTTCACCAGGTGACTTGTGGATGCCGTTTGCCTAGAAATCCTAAGTTTTTGAGGCGAAAAACTTGAAGAAGTCCGTTTTCGAGTAGTCCCAATCATGAAGCTCTTCCTCATTTACTTTGATCGACAGCAACTGAAGCAGACGGTATTGTCTTAGAGCCGGATCTGCTGAACACAGAATGCACAATAAGGGGCTCGGAGACTTCTGCTGAACTTTCTTTGAAATCTCTTGACGTTCGTTGTCTGGATGAAGTGAACTTTCTATGTTTTCCAGGCATAGTGCCGGAGATCCCATCCGCTTGCCCACATTATCGAACTACAGCAGCAGTGCAGCTCGCTGGTAGGAGCTGTCGATCAACGAATCGCTTGCAGCTTAACCAATTTCGAAAGTTGCCCCCAAACTTGCAGTGCTGAAAGCGACGTCGAAATCTTTGATTATACGCGTCTGACCCAGTGGCGCTTCTGGCTGTGGTCTACTTGAAGAACCCACTCCTTGCCACCACTAACAAAGTAGTCGGCTCAAATAGGACAGAGATGGTAAATCAAAATGTTCATGCAAAATTTGAAGGCTTCTAAAAAGGGTTGTCCCGAGATCACGAATTCTCATTTTGCCATAATTTCTCTTCTTTTGACGAGCTATTGAGGAGTGGCTATTGCTTCATTATAACTGTGAAAAAGCTGTGCCAGCTGCCGTGCGCCGCACCAGAGACTGTTTCTGAACAACTCCAAAAGACACTCGTCACTTAGTGTGACAAGCCGACCGATTTTTAGCTTTTTTCTCGAGTTTCTGAACATCGGTAACCAAATGTTTGCCATGTCGTAAAAAGACACTCTGGAGGTCCATCGCAAGGCGTAGGGCTCTTGCCGCATCGCCACCACTGACGCGTTTTCTATGCTTCGAAATCAAGAGTGGCCAAACATGCTTTCAGTCAAAGTCGACTTTCTCAGCCAAATCGCTGCGAACTTTCTCGGCAGAAATCCACTGAAGAGACCATTGACTAGGATTGACATGCGCATTACAGTGGATGATCAAAAGCATCCCTGAAAATTTCACAATATATGGATGAAAATGGCCAAAGACTTTCCCGACAACCTAATATCAATAAGAAAGAGTGGTAGCTTATCAGTAAATACAAACTTAAAGGGTTAGAAAAATAATGTTCCACGTGGCACAACCACATCAAAATCACGTTTGGGGTTCACTGCAGGGGGGATAATTGAAATTTCCTTTTTCACTACCGTTACTCCTTTTCTGACCTGAATTTCGCCATTATGTCCTCGATTACCTTCCGCATTGGATATTGGTGAAATGGTCTCGGACCACTGTTGCTTTCCTAAGTTACCATTAACATACAGGTGGAAGGTGCGGCGGCCCCGCTCGCAAAATAGCCCCTGTCCCACGTGGCCAAAAAAGTCAAAACGCGCGCTGCCGTCAATGTGTTAAGGGCCTGTCGATTAGTACACTGTCAACGGCCTGACGCAAATGCGCGTCACCTGTGGACTGCATGAGACAGTGCGTCATCACTTTGTTACTTTTTTGGCGTACGGCTTAATTTTCTGTATTCATTCAGTAGATAAAGCAATCTTTCATTGAATGGACAACTAAGTTGGTGTGTCGGTTAGTCTATCTGTACTCAGAATGAAGTGAGTGATAAGGACGCAGATGATATAAGCCAACGGCTAACAAGACCTTTTGCTGTTCCCATGGACACCTCAACATTCCCAATCATCAGAATGCGAACATTCAGTGATACTGCTTTTGTACTTCAGTCTCAGTCACGGAGTACTCAAACCACAAGGGAATTCAGAAGTGCTGCCTTGCGACATCCTTGCAGTGTCGCTCCTTTTTACGCGTCTAAAACAGATTTTCCAGGAAGGAGAGAACAGGGACACAGAAGCCGTTCTTGAAAATGACGCTAACTTCGAGCTCAACGTAACAAAGACTAGTCGCTACAGATGTTATTCCAAGGCTCCACATCCGTTTGTTGATTACCATCTACTGAGTAGAGACTACCGCTTCATTGTTCTGAATAGTCAGTTAAAAGGAATTTTCGCTTCTTCTTTCCTTCTTGTTTCTCTTATTTTTGAAGTGATATAATTTTCTGCCCTAATATCCCTATAAGTCACATCGCAGAACCACCTACTGGTTCCCTGCAAGTTGATGTTCGGCTGATGAGGTCAAACCCACGCAGGATGGTAGTAAAATGGAAGGTGAAATATCTGACTTATCTTGGTTATTTCTCGAGGTAAGGGTTATCAATTCACATTGACATTGCATTGATTCATTTTCTTTGCATTCACGAGAATCATAGAGAAAGCATTGACCGAGGGTAGGTAAACCGTCCGTTGGACAGAGTCCAACAAGGCTTGTCGTACTTAGCCGACGGAAAGGGGATTATACTTATAATGGTCAACCCCGCATTGGGTAAGTGAGAGGAAGAAGTTTCGAGTGTTTCTCCAATTTGCAACTGCAAATGGGTGCATGGCGCATCTGAGAATAGGAGAGTTTGCTGCAGAAGTATTTGACTGTTTGAGTGCGCAAGCATTGCTCCCCAGGAGAACCTATGTTTAGACTGTACCTGAGTTTGGAAGTATTGTTGGTTCCCCGAGCTTCATATTTCAGATCAGAGTGAATGTAGTTTGAGAGCTCTTGTTCTTTTACTGGTAGTGGTTAGGGCCCAAGCCCTTCTCCAGATCAACTGAAACAGCATAGCCTAATACAACACATGAATACGTTGTCAATAAGTGGTGCATCCTGCCCTCGTTCTATTGGCTAGGAGCGGGGAGAAGGTTGATCGGGAAAAGTGGGAAGGAATAATACGCGGGCTTTCATGCGGCAAAGGCAGCGATTACGATAGATTTCGGAAGCGTCTAGAAGGTACGTGGGGGTGCTCAATGGTACGCCAATGGCAAAAAGAAAGCAGAGAAACTCGCCGAGAACACGTAGGGCACCCCTAGACTGCCCATTCATTTTCGACCATGGATGAGCGGCGATAAAGAGCGAAGTTTTTCGGACGTGTTAAGCCCGATAGCCGCCATCACGCCAACAAGCACAATGTTTTGATTGATAAGGCATCACACAGGAAAGTTGGAAAATACAACCGCTAAAATGGAGGTGATCCTCCAAAATGAAAAGCCAACAGCAAACAGCTCGGCCAAGTCATCAAAAGAACTAGTGGGCGTAACGCTTTCGAGGCGGAGTGCTGCGGAGGCCCTGCTCAGCAACCAGAGCACCTTCCGCCGTGGGAGCTTCATACTTCGCTTCTTTGCCGACCAAGTAACTGCTTCGTGTGGTGCATATCCTCCCCTGATGCGGCCCTTTCGTATCGTAATCGCTTTCTTTAAGGGAGAGGAATGATCTTCTATAGTCACGACCGCTTTCCTCTCGCACGTAGTACTGGCTTATATTTCTACCAGTTTAGCTTCGCACACTACCGCGTGCATGACACGGTAGGCTCTGATGAAAGTGGA
>KZ345380.1:18543-33456 GCA_002352805.1 Teladorsagia circumcincta
AAGTAGGCGTAAAGGCTGCCGAGGTGGAAGCCGTGGTTGAACGGCTAGTCAGTCAGCCCCGCCGCCATGTGTGGCAATTAATTGAAGCCCGAAACTGTGTGGCAATTTCCCGAATGGAAATCAATGCTGATAAAATTACGCGCTCCCGTATTGAATCGCGAAGAAGTTAATCTTCCTCCTTAAAAGGACTCTTTGTGGACGCTAATCTTAAAAAGCCCCTGATCATGCTTAATTTAGCATTGAACTTTCAGGAAGGACTTACACTTGAAAATAAACCTTAATAAGAACTCTACGTGTAATCTACAAAGTTTCCACGAAAAGGTTTTCTACGTAGTAAGAAAAGCCAGGTCCTTATTGTGATCAGCTTTCAGAGAAAGTATTTGACAGATAGCTTTTGTTAACGGATTGGTTTTCATCCAGTGATATCAAGAAATTTCTGGAAAAATTGTGTTATAATAGCCTCACTTTGAGTCACTCTCATAGCCCCGCCCATAGCTGAGGAACTCCGCCCACAGACTTTTCGATCAAACGAATCCGCTACATTTTACATGGATATGTTGGAGCGGATGTAGCACAATGGAACTCGATCTCTCCACTGAAATTTCTTGGTCCAGATCAATTGTTGCAACTTTTTGAGGAAACTTGAAAACATTTTTATCCCCCTTTCAATATTTCTGTTTGCCAGTTTAATTTTTGAGCGTAGCAATTATTTTTGAAGCCACCGAATGGACTTGATGGCCATCAAGCCACATCATTATATTGGCCACATTCAGATTCATTCTATCGGATCACTGTCGGCTTTGTACGAGAAAACCCTGATCCCTCCCTGTACAAAATTTGCAGAAAAATTTAAAGGATTCTAAGAGTCGCTACCAAACAGCTGTGAGGCATTCACATTGCAATATAGAGTCGCACACCGGATATGCCCAACCGGAAGATGGTCAGCAGTGAGCCCCCCCCCCCCTTTGCGCACACCTTTGCAGAACTTTCAGCTTACCGACGACCCGACAACAGTTTTTCAGTTGAAAGTCGTCAACAGTAATTTTCGAGGAACTTGCGGAAACGAAGGAGTCTTGACGATGACGTTGGGTTTTTCCCTGTTTACACACGCATGAGTAGACAGCCGCCCACATCTACATACGTAATGTGAAGCCACGCCCACACGAAAACTCCGCCCAAACCATCAATCTCGAACTGACACTTTGTGTACTACACATATACTAAACAAACTTCTGACTGACGCAACGGCTTCTACAGCAATGCCGCAAAATCTGTGCACTCTTTCAATCATATCAAGTGAAAAAAATTGTTGACTCATACGACCATGCGCAAAATAACCCCAGAAAAATAAAAATCTTTTTTTTCATATGAGCCGTGGACACTACTCAAAAGCCTCCTCCTCAGGGCTAGAACTTGTTGGTTCATAAGAATACTGGGTTATAAACAAAGATTCTGCCCAAAGCAGGACTTGAACCCTCACCTCCCGCTTACCGGGCAAGGCGTACAATTTATGCTACCGGGGCACCGTTTCGCCTTACCTTAGCTTTTTAGTGATCTATATAATAGTTTGAGAAGGACGGTGCAAACCTTTGAGATGAAACATAGCAGGGAAACCGACTCAAAATCCGCCATCCACAGATGCTATGTGCTCCATGTTCTCTTTAGCTTGGTACATTGACATGCACATTTCGATAAATCACAAGAAAAATTGAAAAATTGAGTAAGTTTCAAAAGCATTTCCAAAAAAGGAAGGAAAACCCAAGAGCTTCTTAATTCTTCAAAAGATATGGGAAATAGTCCACCCTGAGAAAGGTAGTACTTTAGTTGAGCGAGAGCAGGCATACATGCCAAATGGTGTCAGTGGGTTCGAACGTTTTCTAGTGCAAGCCATTTTTGGTCACGCCTCTCTCTGACATCGTGTACTGAACCGAATATTGAAGAGCGTTTTTCTTCGGTCACAACGGAAAAAGTAGTGGATACTTGCGCTGCTTACCAAGTGCATGTCCTAAAGATCAAATCCTGAATCGTGCGCCAAGCAAATCCAGTCCGAGCAACCCTCCCAGCCCTAGGAGTTAGGCTGATTGGTCCCATTCTTGACTGAGGAGACTAACTAATAATCTAACCTGCTGGCCACGCTAGCCATTGTTTTGGCCAAATCGTTTTCAAACTGCCACTACAATTTTGAGTGGACGTTTGGTGCACGGCGCATACCAAAAAGATATTGATCTAGGCGAAATGCTTAACTCTTTGTCCTCTATTTTTATAAAAGCACTTCTAAAGGGACAAAAGCGGCGGAATAAGGCCTAGCCACGGTTTGAAATCCTTCAATCCTCCCAGTAAGCACTTCCGAAAGGTGTTATAAAAGAGCTACGAAGAGAAGGCCCCCGGAGGAAAGTACTGCAATCTTCCAGGAGGACTAGCAGGTCCTACTGAAAAAGCGGCTATAAAATGGGATAGAAACGTCGATCGAGGAAGTGAACTGCTGCTGCTGTGTCGTTGTCAATATGGACGAGGTTATTCACGCAGAGAGACAGCGAGAGTTGGCAAGGAGGGGGGTGGGGGAGGCTTCGCGATACCCATGGGAAAACGACGATGGCGGCGTCGAAGAATCGACAAGTGAATCTAGCTGTCAACATTTTGCATATTTAATGAACACAATAAATATCAACTTGAATAATTCAACAACACAATTTCAGGATTTATGAACCTGTAGCTCCTATTTATGCAATTTATTCCTGGAAAATATCCGTTGTAGGATCATCAGCCGCATTCTGTCGGTTCGAAAGCGTCTTAGGCGAATGATTCTAGCATCCAACCAGGGGGCTCCAGGGAAGGAGGGGGCATATTACAGATTTCTACCAAGTCGCGGTTGATTCTTGTCCGGAGCAGATCTCGTACAAGATGGAGGACCAGCTTTCTGGGGCATAGGCACCGTAAGCGTGGTTCGAACTCGTTCCTCGAACATATAACCTTGCAGACGTCGTTACCACTGCGCTAAGCGATGTTCAACAAAATTTTTCATAAACCCTACCTCAAAAAGTGTTCAGAATCGCTAAAAAGGGTTATGAGATTATGCTGAGAATAAGTGAGCAATAACGATGAAGTATATCGATTCACTAATCCTTTTCCCGACAATAAGGACTTTAACTATAAAATTATGTTATGTAAATTAACCTACTACATAAACTTGAAAGTAGTGCTTCCAAATGAAATCAACACTAATTCATTCAGGCGTCTTAAAAACGTCATCGTCCGAAGAAAACAAGTGGTTCAGTGAAGTCGGAGATGGCGCAGTTGCTAAAGGCGTCATATGGAGATTCCGACCCCGGAGTGGTACCCTCCGAAACCTTACAAGGTTTTGCGTCGACTCAATCACCAATGCAATATCAAGGCGGTGATAAGGCGGGTCGAACAGCGGGTGATCCTGCATGTCTGCTAAAAGATCTTCAAAATCCAATCATAATAATGAGAGAAGGATAGGTGCATGGCGCATCCCAGTGAGCCGACATATTAATTTCGGCTCGCTACTAGATACGAATGATTTTGAAGCGAAGAAAGCAGCTAAGGTTCACAAAAAGTTAGGAAAAGGATATCCAATGGTGTTGCCTTGGGAAGGAACCAAACCCATAATAATGATTTCTGAAGGTCGCGCTTGTCCAAAATGACACCAAGATCTCACGCGCCGTACCTCAAAACAATTATTTGTCAAGGCATAATTTGTTTTGATGTATTTTTTCTGGGTGCACTTCTAGGAAAGAAGTACTCAGAAAGCTGACATGACCAAGGAAAACAAAAAGTTTTCGTTTTTGCTGGGAAAAAAGCCGCTACCCAGCCGTTGCCGTGTTCTCTTCGCGAATCAGCGATATCTGATGACGGCTGGTGGTGCGAGCCACCCATAAAAGCTCCCTTGGGCTCGGATCGCCACGGTAGTCAAAAGCTTCGGAGGCTGCTAAGCGGCTCAGCTCGCCGGCTCACGACCTACTTATATTTACTGCTAATTTAATTATTAGCTGTAATTCGGGGTACTTTCTGCGGGTCTAGCGCTCAAATTTTGCAAAACGATTGTTAAGTTGAACATATCTTTTTTTATTACATTACAAATGTAGTAAGTGTTATGGCTTTAATACGAGATTAATATCACAGCGCTTCGACCCAAAAAAGTCCCTTGAATTTCCTTCAAATTACAGAATAATTTGAAGGGCAATCAATATTTGTTAATTAGTAAAATTTTAAAAGTAACGAAGAATATTCACAGCTTGAATAGAAGTTTGTGGGTTCGGATCCTGCCTTAGTCATGAATTTCGGTAGATGACTCATCGACACTTCTTTGATGAAATATATCATCAGTATCAAAAGGTGCAATACGTTCGGCAGAACCAAAGGCAAATTTTGGGATATCAAAAATGGTCGACGAGGCTCAAAAAGGAAACCTTAGGTACAGTGAGCCCCACTCCGTGAAGATGAAATTATGAAGAACTGCCAAAAATATTTGCGGAAAGACTCTTCTTTTCGCAGTTGGTTTCTAATTGTAAAGTATATTGGAGGGGAAAAAAGGATGACGAAAAAAGGAAAGGGACGAGGTGACGAAGAGACAAGAAATCATGAATCTGGAGACCCCAGACACGCCTCTCCTTTCTGTTAGATGTGGAAATGCCTGTGGAGGCAGGTTTATCACCATTTCGCAGTCGGGTTTTTCTTACAATAAGTCGCCTTTTGCTATGATAATGGCACATATCGCGGGATAAATAAATTTCAAATTCCTTTTACCTCAGCACCCTCTCAGTAGCCCGGCTACCACAAGAGGTTGTTCCAGGAAAAGCATCAAGTGCGTCAGTTTATTGGAAACCGAAAAATGGCAAGGAATGAAAAGGTCAGTTGTTCTGCGTTGAATAATCTCTTTGAATGCGCCATGCACCTGACCAGGACTGTTCATAGCTTGCCCCCTCAGGGGCAGTAGAGCTCGCCATTGGAGGTCAAGAACCGGTTCTTTGATTTCCGCAGAGGTGATAATGAAGAGAAGAGCAGACAAACCAGATGCTTCTTCATATCGCTACTGATAAGCAGGATAAATTAACGACCGCAATTCTTAGCAGAGGTTTTTGTGGAGAATTTGCGAGAATTTTAGCTTTTAATTTTTCACACTTCATTTTTTTCTTGCAACTTTCTGCAAAACTCCAACCTAAAGTTCGATCACTATTTTTGTGAATCAAATCTTCATATTTCAGCTGTGATAAATTAATCATAATCAATCCCGCTAATGTCCACAGATTAATATCCACAGTGATAAGCTATCACTGAAGCTATCACTGGAAGTGAAATAAAAAAGTGGAAAGATAAAAGCAACTAACGATTGATGATCCACTTGAAACAAAGAAAAAAGGGAGTAAAGTGCGTCACGTTGATAGAAGCCTCAGGGATGCGCCGTGCAATCGAATCCCTTTCAGAATCGCCGACAGGCTTGCTTTGCCTTCGGTACTATTCTCAGAAACCAAAAAGGTCGAGTATTCAGTGTGCAATTCAACCCTCCTTTACAAGTCGATTGCCAATTGGATAACCACTTACGATGAGGGAAAAGCAGCCTAGGAGGTCTGAGTAGGACCCGATCCAGCAGGGCTCTGTATGCTTTGAGCGGCGCCTCTGCACACTGTGCCATCCTTCCCTTGCCACCGTTAACCTATCACAGTACTCTGCCTACTCCTCAAGTAACCCTGGCCACGCTATACTCCTCCCAATGAAGTTTCGGAATGATTTAGTCGGATAGCATCTATGCTGGAATATTAGCAAGCGAATCAATTAATCAGCCAATCAATATGAGAATGATCAATAAATCGATAAGCATTAGGTACGACTTTTGCAGTAGGGAAACGAGTCAGTCAGATAGAAATCACCCCAACCAGTGTAACATCTGACTCATCAAAAGCAACACTAATGCCACACGTTTTCAGAAACCACCAATGTGTCACATCGGAGGTGAAGCGATGTCGGTACGATAGAAATGTTGAACATGAATCGATCAATACCCGATAAGAATATCGATCGATGGAAGACAGACACATCGATAGTAGAACACGTGAGAGTTGAAGGAAGTAAAGGACAAAGCGATAAGTTACTCAGCGAGGAACAACTGCTGCTGAATGGAATGCTACTGGTTGGTGGTCACTTTTTGGAGACCGAATTCACCTACGTGGGCTGAAATTGACCTATCGATCGACTGGTTTCCTCCTACCGAAGGATTGCAATATAATCCTGAGAAAATACACGCTTACTGGTTTTGACTGTGTCTGATGACTCAATGTGGTTTTCTTTGTTTACACTACTGATGGAGTGTTCGTAGAGTAGCGCAAGTAAGAAAATCAATCGATATCAAAAAATTATCGATTTTTCTTTCTGGATGGAGGTTCAATACTTTATCACTGATTTCAACGACTGCGATACAGGGCTTATTCGGGAAGGATTTAGCGAATATCGAAGGTTTTGATAAGGAGATCGTTGGGTAAGGGATTGAATTTGAAGAGAAAATTGATCATGAAGGGTGAATCGATACACCGATCAATATTGCCCAATAATTAGTCGATTGATTCCACTCACTTAGCAGCTACTCTTTGTTTAATTCCCCCCCCCCTATACTGTGTAGGTCTGAAACGGCGTCAAGAGCCTCGAAAGTATCAGAATTTGTTCAGAGATGAGTGAATGTGAATTCCCACACAATCAATCGATAGTCTGAGAACCAAACGCCCCTTGTCACTAAAAATATCAGAAGATACAGAATCAGTAAAAAATTACTAAAATATAAAGAGGTAAATAAATAATAAATCTCAAAAACTACAGAGGCGTTCCATTCGATTAGAAATACGCGACATTCGATTGAGCCATATTATTGATCGGAATCGATACACAAAAATCAATAATCATGACATGAATCGATATTTTAGTACACTGTACTGTTCGTAGGAAAATAGTCTAAATATAGTTTAACGGAGTAGTGTAATAGAGAAAAAAAGGCAATAAGTTAGAGTTGAGATGATACGACGTCCCTTCACTATTGATTGAATCAATGAGAAATTGATTTTACTCATCTATCGACAAGAAAGATGTCTCAGATCATTGAGGTTCCAGTCGTGAGGGTGCATTTCTTCACTTGGTGACCTGACTGCAGCCCGTTGCACAAAAACCGCAAAAAACATGAGTAGAAGGCGTCAAAAAAGCCAATCGATAGTTATTGATCGGCAAGCGGTTGTCAATCAATATCAGCACTTCAGCGACAGCATGAAAGTGAGAGTAAATGTGAATCACTTCAAGAGCACAGCTCAGATGATGGTGGATGCTCCCGGGCTGCCGGCCGGCCGGCCGTCGGGCCTATCCCCCTCCTGACGGCCTACAGCCTATCGCGGGATATGATCCTTACGTTGCCACTAGCAACAACACGTATGAGCTTACCCACTTTACTAAATCCACAAGAGACTTCCTTCCAGACGGACGGGATTTCTGCCCAAGACACTCGATCATTTATTATTTATTACAGCCACTAATAAACGATGAACTGCAGGGTTCTTGTGGGATACGCCATGCACTCAAAATCTGCCAACAATTAGTCCGTGTAAACATCTACCAGTCGCGGGTTGAAGTAATGTTTTGAGGTGCAGAACTTATTCGTTTGCACCTATCCATGGAAAAAGAAAACCACAGAATTCTCCTAAGCGGTAGAATCTGGCCAGACTCTTCCTCTTTAACTCCTCCTACGAGGTATTACGGTGGCTGAATCTATTGCGCTTCATATATCACCATCAAGAACCGCCTCATGCCATCAGGCTCAAATAGAAGAACGTTGAGAAGAAACGGTAAAGCTTCGACGTAAATATATGCCTGTCTGGGATGCGCCACGCATTCTACTCCTATTCAGAATCGTGGTGCCACTCAAATGCGATTTCGCTTGTAAGGGCCAGCGGATAAAGAAGTCAGACTGTTTTCTTACGACCGAGTCCAGTTACCGATCAGCGCCAATTAATCGTCCAGGGAAAGCTGGGCCATTTGGTTGGAAACGACGAAATAACTCGATATTGACTCAACGCCTTCGTGAGTTTGTTAACTGTCACCACTTTTCAGTACACCATTTAGACCCCTTATGGCATTCAAAACGTAAGCCTTTGTGAACTGCTCACTTTTACCCATTTACTCTCTACACTATCACTTACTGGTATAAAATATAAAGAAACCAGCAAAAAATAGTGTTCCTGGGCAGATCTGGCGCGTTTTCAATCTTGAAAGGTAAACAAAGTAGTTTCGAAATTCGGAGACCTTATACATGAAAGAGAAGAAGCTTAGGCGCTACCGCAGTATACGGGGGCATCCGTTTAAGGCTAAGCCTTGAGGAGGCAAGAGCTCCGAGGAAATCAAAATTGCTCACGTACTATGGAGCCCCTCCCCCGCCGCTTGAGGCTTATGGTTAGTTCCGATTTCAACAAAAGGAGATGATTCACCAGCTGTTGTATGTACTGCCACCACAATGCCCCCGCATCTTGCAATAGCGCTGAAGTTCAGTTAAGCGAGAAACCATCGATCTAGAAGAGAAAATGAATGAAAAATCCACGTGAGAAGTGCGGTAATGGAACAAATTTTAAAATAAAAAAACTGTAACTTGATGGAATAAATGAAGCCGAACACAGTTTCCACTTATTGAAAACTAAGGTTTGAAGTATAGCTCATGAGAGTCGAGGAGTAGCACATTTGCGCTTCTCCAGCCTCAACCTTTGGCTGAACCCAACTGGAGGTCCGAAATACGGTACTGCACTACTGCAACTATCAGTTGAGCTGGGTTATTGTCTTACGGAGTGCTCCTACCAATAATAGATATTTGCACCTGATCCTTTAGCCATTCAGTCGACCTAAAAATTGAGTCAAATGTATGTGCATGGCACATCTTACGAGGAATGTCGTTCCGGACTTGATAAGCTTTCTGAAAACGGGTTTTTGAATGAAATGGGGGCATGTGAATGAAACACAAGTACAACGGCTGATGTCAGCTAACTGGGTCTTTGAATGCCAAAAAAAAGAAAGGGAACCTCATATCAACTGCGCGTTGATACTGTTGAACACAGAAGGGACTACAATGGAAAACTAAGTATAAAATAATAGAAAAGGCGGGAAATTTCGACAGAAAAAAAGAGAACAATAATAAAGCGCTCAGAACTAAACAATTACTGATGCTTATGTCATTGGGGGGGATATTCGCAACAAGGCCGACAGTAGGTGACACTAGGAGTGAGCCCACGAGAGGAGAGAACGCCAGGGAGAACACATACTGCTCACATCCTTCTCCAGAATCCCTACCCCTGCCTAAGTCTGAGTCCCAAGCGTGGTATTTGGCTCACTCGCTCGACCAACGACGTGAGCGCCCAATTCCTTAGACAGAGTGCGCCACGCGCCCGTTTCCCCTCAGTTATTGTGGAGTTATTCGAATGAATAATTGAAGTGGGGATCGGGTGAGCACAACTAGTGTTCTCGCCATATCTCATGGAAGAGCGGGACCAATACAATGACTCAGCAAAGGTTGCAAGCTCGGATGTCCCAAGCGGGATTCGATCCTGCGCCTAATCCACCGATCATGGCGGCTCCTATTAGCATTGTTTCATATCTGCGTTTTGAAAATGAACAGTTCGTTGGAACAGTGCTAGGACAGGCTCATAGAATCTCACGCAACGTACGACAAAAAAAAGTTGGCGCTCATGCCGTTGGGGGAAGGAGAGGGGGACGGGACATCACAATGGGGCCGACGGTAGGTGACACTAGGGTTAAGCCCAGGAGAGGGGTGAAGGAGAGCACATATTGCTCACATTCCTGCCCCAGGTTCTTTGTCATTGGTTAAGGGCTTAGAGGCTTAGTCCAAAGCACAATAACTGGCTCGGTAAGTTGAATGTCCCTTCAGGACATGAGCGCCGAAATGAAGGATAAGAAAATGAAAAAATGAGAAAATGATGAAGGACTCGAGTAGGACTCACACGTGTGCTACTCGCTTTCACTTGGCCACGTGAGCAACACCACCGCCACCACCACTTACACATTGGTGTAAAGCAAACACGCTCGAATCTCCCGCCGCCACCTCCGACTCGGCAACTTCAATTAGACGCGACGACGGCATGAAAGCGAACGCAAAAAGTAATCAAAGCTCACAAAGGTCGCAGCCAACTCCTCCTAGATGCGCCATGCCCTTAACTTCTCGTCAGAATCGCGGAGAGATTTGAAAAGTTTTCCATCCCGCTTAGTAACTCAGAACGTTCGAATTAGCCTGGAGCCTTGCGCTACCTGACAAATATGACCTCAACAATCTGACCAAGGTCGGAGAAATAAGGACCCAAATGTTCCGAGAAGGTGATCCACAGGGCAAGGAGGTGATAGCAGCATGCTTTGCCACCACACCCTCGCCGCCCTTGAAAATCTCTGAAGAAAACAGGTTATGCAAAGAAAATAGAGATCAGAGGGGAAGAAAACATTCAAAGAACCGGTCGTTTATGGAGGATGCGCCATGCATTCTGAACTCTATCAGGATTGGCAGAGTGTATTACGCCAACAAAAAGATCAACGCGACTTTTTCATTCCGAGACAGGACTTTTATTGTCGCTGATGAAGACGATAATTTTGTTTTGAGTTCATTAAACTCGATTACCGTGGCCCGGAGTCGATCCCGCGGATGATAAGTGCGGTAGCAGCGCCTCATAGCCCTGCCATTTCGACACAGCAGTGAATTCCTTAATAGATCGAATTGCTACCCTCCTACTCTAGAAGTTCTCTGATGTTGCTGGATAAAACGCTGCTGTTGCACAGTAAAAGGTGGGGGCGTAATGTAGTGGGACATAATTCATGGGCAGCAGTGCCGTCGACGATTCTCCCACTCCACAATCGGCTCATCCCCTTCAAAGCCGCTTTTTGCGACGACGATAAGTCCGAAGCGCTACAACGGATTACATTGGATTACTATGTCGTTTAATGCTAATGAAAAAGTGCTTCCAGTCATAAAACATGACACATTTCACTAGTTAATAAAATACAAAAGTGATAAAATAAAGGAAATCGAAAAAGGAAAATCAATGACAAATAGAAAAAAAAAAACCAATCATCTCTTTGTTCTCGCCGCTTTCTTAACATGTGCCGTGCACTCCACTCTCACTTCAAAATCCAAATGCCATTAATTGTGATGGTCTGCACAATAGCCTGAGTAAAGCAAATGCAAAAGTAAGTCCTCGGCGCTGTCGTGCAGAAGCAGGTTTATTGCAGGATACAGGGGCATCATTTAGGACTATGCTTATGGTTAGGAGGGGGCAGGCCGGCAACTTATGAAGAAATGAAAATTGCCCGCGCACCTTGGAGTCCCTCCATCTCCATCTAAGGCTTTGTCCAATTTCGTAACAAAAAGAAGATATTTTACAGGGTTTCAAATACATTGCCACGACAATGCCACGTACCTTACGATAGCGCCCAGTCTTCTTATCCTCCCGCTCGGATCTCTTCCCTATTGAAGCAAAAGTTTCAGCAAGATTTGTGCTTTCGAAACTAATGGTGTGGGACGATACGATAGCTTTAGTCAGTACATAAGAAGAGTGACTGGTCAAATAACTAACTTTGAAAAGCCGCTGGAAAGGAAGGTAAACGCCTTCGAGTGGGCGTGGTGTCCCGTCGGTCGCATCCTCCTCTCGTGAGCCGTCAAAGCCTTCGGCGGTGGCTTTTTTCCAAATTTTTTTCTTCATTAGCAGTCAACTGCCCACGCACAAGTTCATTGTTCTTTTAACCCCGCGAATTCGAGCTAAAATTGTTGCTTTGATGTCTTGATTTGCAACATACTGGCAACACCACGGGGCATAAATGGCACGGTAAATCTCACACGAAGGAGACTAGATTTACTTGAACGATTTTGCGGCGTTTTATTCTATTGTTCATTTTCAAAATACACTTACAATATTGTGATATTACGACAGAAATAAATGTGGGCATGCACAACTGAAATTACATAAATGCAGTAGATAGAAATAAAAGGGCTTGTTTTAACAGCTCCAGATCGAATTCGCGGAGTAGAAACGATCAATAATGATGTTGTAGGCGGAGAGTGACTGCTAATAAGAAGAAAGTAAAAAAAGCCAATCAAGGCTTTGGCGGCCTGCCGGCTGTGATAGGGCTGAGTGGGGGCTGCGAGCGATGGGACGCCACGCCCAATTTGAAGACGTTAATCTTCCTCTGTTACGGCTTTCCAAGGTGAGTTTTTCGTTGAGTCGCACTTCTTATGTTCTGATTGAGGCCATCGCATTGTTCCGCACCATAAGTATCGAGAGTACAGATTCTGCTGGGACTGTTGCTTTGAACGACCGCAAAAACAAATAAGGTTCAATTTGTTTGAGCAGGATTGAATCCGGATTTCAATCTATGGAATCACCGCTACACTTCCAGCCATATGACAAGAGAACTTTGCAACACTGGAAACTGAACGCATCAAAATGCGGACTAAGATAAGGGATCGAGGACGTTCTAGGGAGAAGGGAAACACCACACAAAACATCGGCCTCACCAGTAATTCATTGAGCCTTCCAAATGCTACTACGATTTCGTGAAATATGTAAAGTGGAGGATTCCACAGTGGTATCTTCGCTTTGAACAATTAAATCTTTTGATGAAGATTAATAGTTGGAATGGTGTGAGGCTTTCAAACTAGAGCATTTAATAGGGGATCGGGGGAGACAGAGAATTAGGCTGACTTTGGCACCTATCTTCGGCAGGAAGTCGAACGAGCATACCATGAACGTAAAAAAGTAAACGTGAACAACTAACAAAAATAAACATTCGCATGTGATTCCCTTACTAGCAGCTCTTCAGCAAGGAAAAGTTTCGAAAAAGGGTGAGCTACGTATCATAGAAATAGGCTGATCGATCAACGACCCCTCCCCTCCTCGTCATCTCTTGACCACAAATACGATCCTGTTGATGTTTATAACCCACCTCCTCTAGAACCTATTCCTGCGCTCCGCCATCCCACCATCTGAGTCTTAAAAGATGTCCACTGAGCAAAAAAATACTGCAAATTTCTTCCCATAACTACGCCGGGAGTCAAGTACGGCCCCTGCCGAAGAACTACAAAATGGTTGAAGGTATTTCCCCAACAAGCGGAAAAGGGAAAACACAGAGGGAGACCATAAGGCAAACAGCAAAAGTGCTTGGATTGGATCGGGTTGGGGCTGGTTTATCTGAATTTTGTGAATCGCGAATGCGTAGGTGTTTTGATGTACAGGTTTTGATGAGGGCGACTCGTTAGGGAATGAAACCAGGTCTTTCAGCTCGTCTGTTCCCAACAAGGTAGGAGGTGTGACTCGAGGAGTTACAGTGCGTTTGTGGAGACCGAGGGGTGAGAAAATGAAGTTGTTGTTGGTGACTGCAAATGGGAGGTAATGCGTCTTCGAAATCACGTCAATTGTTTCCGTTACCGTTCGTCGATCGAATTCGCACCACAACCGACGCACCTCCCACCACGATTTTTGATTTATTACAGCCGAACCGACGCAACCATCGCATGCATTCAATGACAGTCACAAGAATAGCGAAAGAGGACAGAGGTAATTTTGTAGAAAACCCGAAAATTCGAGAACGGGGACCGAGAAGGATCGAACCACCCGAAAAGCAGCTCTACAGGACTCCAGGAGTCGTATAACGTAATAGTTTGTAGCCGCGTGAAAGGGGCGTGGCCAAAGCTTACTCTGGATGATAGGTGTAAGGCACACCTGGGACACGAGGACTCTCGAGAACAAAGGACCCTATTTCACCCCATTTTGGCAGCGTTTTGGTGCTCACATACTAGACGCGTTTTCAACCAACACTTGGGTATCTTCTCCCAGAGTGATTTTCGTGGGGCGCCTTTGCTAACTTCGTGGTCTTTCATAGCCTAACTTTTACCGAGAGAGTTATGCTCAGGTAAGAGTAAATAACGAAGGGTAGCTATGGTCTGGAGGAATGTCGCACTAAAAACTGGTCTTGATTTAGTAACTATACACTAAAAAAACTGTGCTTCCTCCTAGAAAGGCAGTTTTCACACTGACAGGATGTGAACGGGAACGTTAAATTCTCCTCCTAAAGTCATGCCGCTAGAGCTGCGCGATGATTGAAGCCCAAGGTTAGGCACTGGCGTAGGTTTGGGCTTATGCCTATACATTGGCTTATACTGAAGCCCATGGTCAGACATAGGCCATTACGAGCAAATCAGAGGTGTCTTTTTTTCTGAGGTGGCCTGACTCCGGGAGGATGCATCGACGTGGACAATGGGGCACAGGTATGGAACTATGGATGGTATGGGTTCACCAATAGAAAACAGCACAAGAAAGACAAAAGTACCAGGAGTGGTACCTTACTGGTTTTAGTGATGGGACGAGCATATATGAAAGAAGGTACACTTTTGAGTGAGAAACGTTGAAGACAGAAGAGCGGAATAGAATACGACCGAGAGAGACGCAGACACCAACGTGGCATCATTGGCGCGCTTTGAAAATGGGCAGGAAATGTGGGCAAGGTAAGCCTCTGCTACGCTCTTTGAAGCCATAGACGTCACAATCAGTATGCTCAAGGATCACTCCACCTCACAAGCAGAAGCAGAATGGTAAAGGATCACTCCACCTGACAAGTAGAGAGGACCGCAATACTGAGGTGGTCATGGGATCCGTCTCTATTGGGAAGCAGAAATACGTCGATCAATAGTTTTGTTAGTGAAGGAAAGGTAGGTCCGCCAATAGCCAGGTTACACTTGATTCTTTGGATCAGGTGTCCAAGTAAACGTGGCGGTTCCGACAGCCTTAGCAGCAGGGTGAATAACGGTCGAGGAAATCCTCGACAAGGGGGTCGTACCTGTGAGGGTCGGCAGCGAGCGCATCAGTGGCATTGGCGGACCTA